>JANHGB010006553.1:0-23782 GCA_026283785.1 Coracopsis vasa
GCCGCCGCGGGGCTCGGCTCGGCCGCGGGGCTCGGCTCCTCCGCCGCCTTCTCCCGCTGCTTGGCAGCCGCCTCCTTCCCCTCCTCGACCTCCCCGACCTCCTCCATCGGCAGCCGCTCTCTCTTGGCCTGGGCCCTGCTCCCGCCGCCGCTTGGTCCTCGGGGCCGCTCTTCCGGGCCGCTTCGGCCGCCGCCGGCTCCCGCGACCACTCCCCCTCGGCTCCTCGCAGCCTCACGAAGACGGAGGCGAGGACGAGGGCCGGGACGGTGAAGAGCGGCGGCACGACCAGGTGCAAGTCTACGGCCACGTCCATCCCGCCCTGCTGCCGGAGCCCGCCTGTATTACAAGTCATTGATATAAAATACAATGAAACAAGAACCTTAGCCCAAGGCCCCCAGCCGGTAAACACTAACACAGCAAATACCGGCTGTAAGATACCACATTCTGAAACTCTGAGGTCAAAAGAAAAAACTTTGAGAGTCAATAAATCAGCATTGTGACGAGTGACTATTAATCCCAAAACATTAAATGCTTATCACAAATACCATTAGACACACTCTGGGCAGATCTGTTGTTATCTCAACCCTTCGAGCCCCACGTTGGGCGCCAAAAAGAACTGTCGTAGTTTAGACCCAATCAGCCATAAATTCGAGCCACGTAGCTCGCTCTCTCACTCCCTCCCCTTTCTTTCCTCCCCCCACTCCCGGAAGGATGGAGAGGAGAATTGAAAAGAATGCAACTCCCACGGGCTGAGATAAGAACAGTTTAGTAACTAAGGTATAACACAAATCACTACTGCTACCACCAAGAATAATAATGATAAAGGAAATATCAAAGGGAAAGAATACAATTGCTCACCACCCCATCGACCAACACCCCAGCCTGACCCCCAGCAGTGATCTAGTCCTTCCAGGTAACTGCCCCCAGTTCTGCATCCTGGGCATAACATGCTGTGGTGTGGAATACTTCTTTGACTAGTTTGGGTCAGGTGTCCTGTCTCTGTTTCCTCTCGGCTTCCCCTCCTCCCTGGCAGAGCATGAGGCTCAGGAAGTCCTTGGTCAGACTAAACATTTGAACAGTAACTAAAAACATCGGTGTTATCAGTGCTGTTCCCAGGCCAAAAGTCAAAAACACAGCACTGCACTAGCTACTAAGAAGGAGAAAAATGACTGCTACTGCTGAAACCAGGACAGTAGATAACAAAATCTAGCATTTCTCGGAAGATAAGATTTTGAGATTAGCTCAGATTTAGATTTAAGACTTTACCAAGAGAATTGTGTGTATTACTTAACAGGAGCTTTTTGGAAAAGAGAGCATGTAGGTTTCTTTACCCACTGCTTTTTCTATGCTCAATTAAATTTTTAACCTATCATATAGCGAAGTTTGAAAGAAACAGAAACCATTTAAAAGAGTTTAGAATAAATATTTTGCTATTGGCATATTAACACAGCCAACACCTACAGCGAATGCAGAAGCATTTTTCTAGCTGTTCCCAAAAGTAACACCCAGAGAAAGGTTTCTAGGAATGACAGTGCAGACTTGCTGTGATTCAGTTTTGTGGAATACAAGAGGACCCTCTCATAGAGGCAGTGAATGAAGTGAAGCTCTTGTAATGATAACTGAAGTCCCCAGGTGCTTCTTGGCTTCGAGTCACATTTCTGTTTATAGCAGCTTCTAATTTCCAGGGACTGAGCTTTGTGTAACATGTCAGCTGTGCAGTAAGCCTCCAGTGTGTGGCTAAGGACAGCATTTCCTCCCTTCTCCTTCTCCGTGCCCTGTAGTCCAGCAGTCAGCACAGCCAGCCCTTGCTCCCCACTCTGCTCTCCCTGAACCTCTACAGAGAGTCTCTTTAGACCCCTGCTGCCAGCGTCTGTGCAGCCATCCGGCTGCTTCCCGCATCGGCTGCTGCTCTGTCTGCCACCCTCCAACCAAGCAGCTAGATCTTCAGCCAGATACATCTAAGGCAGCCTGATTTGTAAACCTGGGGACTTTTTTCCCCTTTTCCAATACAAAAGAGTACCCCTAAATAGTTCTTCCTTTAGTCTAAAAACTGAACAGTGGTGAAAAAGACACCATTACACACTCACCTATACCTTGTCAAATCTATCACTTCTCGAGCGGGAAATACCCACTGACAACCCAGACTGTCCAGCTGGCTAGTTTTGAACTACTGACAGATATTTTGCCCTCAGTGTCTGTGTTCACCAGCAAGGTGACTAACTTTTTCCACAAGCCTCATTGAAATGCTACTTATAGAAAGAGAATTCATATTGGCTTTTATTTGAGGAAATTGTGGAGGGGAATATTAAATTAAACCAAATTGTTTTAAAGGCTTTTGCTGCTAAATAGCAGATATATCATTAAATAAGAGCTGTTAGATTCAGAATATATCAGACAATTTAAGTGGGTCCTATGCTGAAAGGTGACTAGGGCATAATAATTGCTGATTGTCCCTGCTAACTTCTGCTGTAGATTTGCTGAGTTTAAAAGCATAACGATTGTAATAACAGTTATGCAGTATTTCTTGACTGCCCACAAGGAAAGCTCAGATCATGTCTGATTCTATGTGTGAAAAGCTGTGCCACATTCTCATTTTATTTTGCTTATTCTCATACAGATTTTGTAGGTTAAATTTCTTTTTCCTACAGCTATATACTCATGGTTCTGTAAGGTAGATACTCGGTCTGTATGTGGTTGCTTCTTACTCTGCACAGTGATGGGTAAAAGAGCTGGTAAATAGTTTGCTATACTGTTTTTAATAAGAGTTACAACAACATTTCAACATTTACCTCTGAGTACTTCCATTGTTCACATCGATGACTGAATTATAATTTTGTCTACTGTTTCTGTAATGTATATGAATCTGCTTAACAACTTGCTCTTGTTAGAATCGCTGCCTCTAAGTCAATGACTCGCAGCAGGTGAAACAACATCTAAACTTCTGTCTCCTTTCAATCACATTTCGGAATACCACGGTGCTGATCACGTTTGTCAAAAATGTCCTGAATTTGGTGTGGAAATATACAGATTGAAGGAGAATAGAGCCACATGCAGGCTCAAATACAGCAGCGTTTTATAGTTTACACCATGGTGTCAGTATGGCCAGTGCAACACATCCTCCTCCTCTTTGCCACAGCCAGAAGCCTAACTGAGGCTAGCACTGTTATATCCCTTCTACTGTGCAAGCAGGCTTTTGATATGCTTCAACCTGCTCAGAACAAAGGTGTAGGCATATTAAATTGATTGACTGATCTGTGTTGCTTCTTATGTGGTTAACTGGCTTAACGCGAGGGCACATAAACTCCACCTGTATCTAAGAGACTTCCTGCCCTAAAGGGTGAATTCCCCTAAACGATACTTATTTCCTGGTAGAAAGACACTTCCTTCTGACAGGAATGTTTTAATTTTCCCAGCTCCACAAGACATCATGACATAAGTCATATTGTCCACATGGCTTGAATTTGCTAGCACATAGCTAGACCGTACTCAGCATTTGGCTTCAGATTTGGACTGATATTTTGATCATACATGGCATTTTAAACTACGTTACTCAGGTACTCTGGACCTTCCACTTGATATCTTTTTTTTTCCAAATTTAATATTCACCTCACTTTTCTTTCCATACCCAAATGATCATTCAGTGTTACAATCATTGTGTAATGGCTCTCAGGTAATTCCTGGAAATTCAAGTTGACAGTCAAGAAAAACCTAAACACTTCCCTGAGCAGCTTAAAGACCAACAGGAGACAGAATTAGACAAGGCTTAGAAACAAGAACTTTTAAAATCAGGCAAAAGGTACCATAAGAAAGTCACCTTGCTAAGGGGAAGATTGAAATGTTAGGACCTTTGGTATAAATTGGAGGTAATTATGTTATGCCAGATCTAAACTTTACTACTAAAACACAGAAATTTGCATAAACAGAAGCCACTTATAAAAAAGCTGGTGATCTGACTTGTTAAATGTTTGCCTTAGATTCAGAACTAAAGATTTAGATGCAGATATCTGTTCACAAAAGACAGAGTATCCTGTAATTTCTGCATTGATATTACTTCTTTGTGGGTTAACCTTTACTACAATGTGAATCTATATCCTGTTTTCCTAGAAAACTGAAATGAGAAGCCTCTTAGGAAAATTATGTGTCATGGATGGACAGATTTTGCTTGAAAAAGAGATGACTGCTTTCGTACGGGGATCCACCAAATATATCCATGCATTTGAGATTCAGAATAATTGACACTACAGCTTGATGTTCAAGTTACTGACCTTAGAGATAGAAACCCAAAGCTTCTCTTCACAAAGAAATGCAGAGGAAGAATTTTTGTCTTTCAGGACGAGACTTGGAAACTTCACTCTTTGGGGACATGACATTTGACTTAGCTGGCTGAGCCCTCTGCAGTGAGCTGCTGAGTACAGCCCTCTGCTCTTACACTAATAGCAGCATCACTGTCAATTGTTCCTTCAGAGCAGAGCAAAGATGCCCAATCCGTTTCTTGCAATTGTCCCTATCTTTTGTTACACTTCATACAAAAGACTTTCCCAAATTGTTTTGCACTTATCACTCCCACTATAAGCTTTCCGTAACATTCCAGTCTTACTTTTCAGACATGTAAACAGTGTTTTATGTCATGATAAAGTTGTAACTATCCTTTCTTTGATGTGGTTTATAATTTATAGAATCTGAAATTCTACTTTCAAAATGCTTTTGGCAATGAATTCTTATATTCTAGGGAACAAGTAATAGCTACAAGAGAGGTGGAGAACTGATTGTACTTGGTTTTAAAAGTTTCTTCTAGTTCTTGTTTTCACAAAGGCAAACAGTGAGGAAAACTCTGCAGAGTGGTGTTTAATGGGTAGAATCAGGGCTCATCTGGCTTGATGGAAGAGGTTAATTTTCCTGAAAAGATGAAATCCATTGTTCGTGTAGCATTTATATTCCATAAGCCAGGTTTTGTCCTGGATTCAAATTAAAACAAAACTTCCATGCACAATGTATATGCTAACCTCTGAATTTCATTTGCCCTGTGTCAGAACCAGAAATCAGTTTTCCCAAACTTTCCTTAAAAGGTTACAAAAATGTTGGTTACCTGAATTCACTTTCGAATCCATGCTGAAATACAAAATCTTTCACATGATTCTCACAGGGGCTTCTGAAATGCACTTGAATTTTTTGAGATGTGAGCATTTTATGACATTGCAACTTCAGTTGTTCCAGGTATTAAATGAGGATAATGCTTACTGAGGTGGCAGGGACCCTATCAGGTTCAGTTGCTTTCTTGAAATGGCTTTGAGCTTTCAATCACAAAGTACATGGAAAGTGTATACAGTACATTTTGAAAGAGCATGAAAGGGCTTAGCATCTGGTTATTTCTACTGGAGATGTTACATATGTAAACAACATATTTAACTTCCTTAAATCACATAAGGAAAATGACTTGGGATGAAAACCAAACAAATCTATTCCAGGTTGTTAATACTTTTCAAATTTAGCTTATATTTCTTCTCAGTCAGTACGTAATTCTAGAGATAATACTATTTTATTTCACCTGAATTTTGAAATTAGAACACTTCCCAACTGAAAAACAATGTTAAGTTTAGGAGCTGGATGAATGGAAAAATATGCAAAGTATCATGTTAATGTAAAAAGACTTGGAAAACATTCCATTGGGTATATTGCCCGCAAAATAGTTTAGAAATCTTTGTTTCTGATCATTTTTCCTGCATCTTATGCCAGCAATGAATATAATTCACTTCTTTGGAAGAATGGTGTTGGTACCAAACTCCTTTAACAGCAAACATGACTGAAATCGTCATATTCATGACTCAGAACATGCAGATAGCTATCTTATACTGAGGTAGTTGGTAAAGTGGAAGTATATTTGGATGAGCAGTTTTAAAAGTTAGCATGAGAAATATCACATCTGGCTTTATCTCATTTTACTAAAAGAGAGAGCATATGATAAAAGTATTTTCTTTGTACTTCACTGAAGGAAGGATTTAGACCTGAAAAAAAGACAATTTTTACTGAAGCTCTTCTGGAGCATTTGAATTGGCAAAATGTCATAAAGTATTTACAAGAAAAGTAAATAATTTTAAATAGGCCTAATGGATTAAAATAATTAAGTTTGGGTAGAAGATTTGACTTGTTTACAGCTCTTCAAATTAGTTTAGATTTCAGTTCAATTGTTTACTGCTTTTTAAATTTTC
This sequence comes from Coracopsis vasa, assembly GCA_026283785.1. NCBI lineage: Eukaryota > Metazoa > Chordata > Aves > Psittaciformes > Psittacidae > Coracopsis > Coracopsis vasa. The sequence continues at coordinate 6,207 of JANHGB010006553.1, forward strand.
TCATTCTAGAAAATATGACATAGCCAACTGAATTAATAATGTAGAAAAGTAGCAGAAAATTAGAAGTAAATAATATCTTAATTTTCTGTTTACTTTTTTTTAATATATATATAGTAAAAAGGTTGGAAATCCAGAAACTTCTTGTAGGTCATTCCAGAGAAAAAAACACTCTAAACACAGATTTTGTTGAATACCAATTACAACACTTTCAAATACAGATAATGTGAGAGGTTAATCCTTGTGTTCCACTATCAGAGGATCCAGATATCATTTCCTTTTGTAACCAAAGGGATTTCTGGGGTTTAAGATAGAGGAATGAGCAGGTTCGAAAATGTATATAAGCCCTGACAGGACAGAAAGTCTTTTGCAACATTGCAATTTATCCTCTATTATTGAATTAACACCACTTTATTGTTTAAAAAGAAAAGGCCAAAAAAAATAAACAATGAGCATGTTAGTGTTAATACCTGACCTGGAAAGTACCTCCATGTTCTGCAGAGTTCTGTAATTTTTAATTTTAAAGCATACAGAAATATAATTAGGCTGGATTTCTCATTAATAATAGAATATGTGAAATGAGAAAAAAAAATTAGGCTGCTTTCAAGTCTCTATAATATGACATGCTTAATTTGAAAATTGAAATATTCTTTCCACAAAAATGTAGTAGAAATGTACAGGAAGAGACAGAAAGAGATCCAAGAGTGAGGAAAGACTTTCATTTGAGTTAAACTGATTCCAACTGTTCAGGAAATTGGTTGGGCTCTGAGAAAGCCCCATTTGTATTAATATTTATAAGCTAAATACATATAATATATTTTGCACTTCTATAGTGACTTCATTCCTTTTTTAACAGAGGCATCCAGAACCATCACTGAAAGTGAGATCACAATAGATACTCAAGAACTGTAACAAAAAGGCCAGTGCTCTCTAAAGAAGTTACATCAAAAGAAAGGAGGGCACACAACTTGAGAAAAAAGGGTTAAGAGGAGGTGATATCCACCAGTGACCCATCTCAGTCTAGTTCCTACTTGGGTGTTGTTTCTCACTGGACTGACTGCTGCTCAATAAGATCAGTGTGTGAAATGCCTCTGCAAACAAAAAATTTTTCCCAAAGTGCTCTGCAAGACTGGCACCACTGCTACTGGCAAACAATGATGCAGAGGGTTTTTGTTAGACCCTCTTTGCCTGGTCAGTGTTATTGATTAATGAATTAAACTGGAGAGATCCTACTGTGCTGAGCAAAAAATAACTGTAACGCATGAAATTTTGTAATAGCATGAACTCAGGGCAGAAAGGAATAATCACCCACAGTTCTAAAGCTCTGAACAGCAAGTTGTATAGCTGATTTGCTGCTGTTTCTTAGGAGGCATAATTGGAAGTCTGCAACTACCCAAGGAAATTAAATACAGTATTAAGCCTCATATTTAGTTTTTCTTTTATGCATGAGCAGTTCCCTGTTCTATTATCTTTAAGTTTTGAAAACATTTTTCTGCTATATAATATTTTCTTGCCAGACTCATCATTCAATGTTGATGAGTATGAGTCAATCACAATGCACCCTTAAACCTGAATTTTTTTATCAAGATTTCTACTTAATAGCAATGGCACTCATGTCTTCTCTGAACCATATTTTTTTCTGACATTCTCCATCCATGGCATATAAAACCTTTGCTGGAATCACGGGTTTTTTATGTGAGATTTGAGTTTTATGTTTAACAATTAGGATTTAAAAGCAACTCGCATGCACACACATTGGTTTTGATTATCTAACAAGGACATCTATCATCTGTAACAGGACATCTACCATCTGTAAGAGGAAAGTATTTTCCTCCTCTTCTGAAACAGAATTCCAAAATGTATTTAGAAATTTCATTTCAGCCTCCTTACTTGTCCCTACTGAAGGAGGACCAGTTCTAAAAGTAAAAATTCAGAGCTAGTTCTGATGTAATTTGTGTGTAATATTAGAGCTGGAACTGAAGTCTGAAATTCCTTCCCCAGCTGCTGTAATTTATTCACCAGTCCAGGTTCAATCTCCTCTTTAACTGGCTATGTAAAAGGATAATATTTAAGACAAAGTTTTTAAAGTTCCACTAAAATGTTCCTGTTATTAATTCATGAAGAAAATTGAGATAATGGGAAGATTGTTGAGGGATTTTTTTTTCTTCATTTAAGGCATTCTTCAATTTGTAGTCCAAGCAATTTATAAGGAATTTATCCATAACTGTTTCCTAAGGAAATAAGTCTTATTGAATAAGCCTCTGCGTATGTGTGTGTATATGCTTGAACTCCTTTATTAGCTTTTAGACCCTCTGTCCAATCTTAATTATATTAAATGGAAGAGTTGAAGACCTTGTTTCTATCTCAAAACCAGATTCTTGGATGAGGCAGATAAACTGTGTTAGAGAAAGGTTAGAGAGTGAGATCCTTACATTTCAGAGAGAGCCTGACCCAGGAGCTCACACTCCATATATAAATCAGTGGAAAACTGAGCTTAGTTGTTTCTTCTGCTCAACAACATATCTACAGTATTTCATTGAACAGTACTTATTTTGAGAAAGAGAACCTTTGACTTTTGTGTTCATTAGTAATGATGGCATTCCCTTCTGTCAAGGAGTCCACAAATCACTCGGTACCCTTGGCTTTGTTCATGAAAAGATGAGGGGGGCTCACACATACATCTTCTACCATGATCTAAGCTCCAGCATTCTTTTTTTATTATTATTTTTGTCTCATTGTCAAAATTACAATTTCTCCACATAAGTCAAATCCAAAAAGGGAAAAAAAAGAGCCCTATATCTTATGAAACAAAGCCTGTGGAAAGACACTGAACATGAGGCACTATTGTTGGTTTTAAACTACAAAGGAAAAGCAGCTAAAACCATGTGGTTTATAAGATTCAGGACTGACAAGTCTTTTATAATTATGTATAATTATGATAACTGGAATGCAGGGTCCTATTTGACTATATCATCTCTTTCCATCCTTTTATGCAAAGAGAGGGTTATTTTTCCTATAAGCTTCCCAGTGTTTTCTAGATTTTACATTAATCTTTCACTTTTTAATGCGGGTTCTTTTTTCTCTCTCACCAGCTGTCTAGAAACTTGGTTCAAATGCTTTATAAGCATTTTCCATTGCTCTTTTGTAGATAAGAGACTAAACCCAGCATATAGCCTAAACTCATTGACATGTCTCCTCATACTGTAACCAGTGATTCCCACTAATGCTGTCAGAATGGTTTCTCAAGAGAGGATAGATAGTTTAAGGATTATAGCATGCAATTTTCAAGATCTGATTTCAACTCACTTCTGTACCACAGTTATGTGATATTGAAACCGTACCTGCAGCAGGAGTTAGGCTGACAAGGTAAGGTTTACATAACATTTAGAAACCTAACCAGTAATTAGAGCAATCTACATAACTCAATAGTTCTGTTTGCTGCAGTAAATTTTCCACAGTGCTTGAAATGCTGTATTGGAAAATTTTGCACAAAATAGAAACTTTATGAACAGAAAATCTATCAAAGAGAAAAAAAAGCACTAAAACTTTATTCTCTAAGGTACTGGGTGGAATAAAGTTTTTAAATCTATGTCCTTTAAGTGTGAGCTCTTTTAAAAAAGATTTACTGTATCTGACATTTTGACACTTTCAGAACAGTAAGCATTCTTATAACATAACAAACATCTTTATCTCTTTTGCAGCAAGATACACATCCAGTGTCAAGTAATTTTCCAACAAAGATTTCCAATATAAGCAACTTAATTGTACTATTTATCTTGAACTACTCATACTTTTGAATAATAGTCTGTGTAGCTGGCAAATGATTTTACATCAGGTCTGAGAAACAGGGACTGGAAACTACAGGAGATAAAATCAATAATAAAAAACAAGTATTAAAACTTCAGCAAATTAACAAAACTAAACCCTGTCACATAATTCCCTTTGCAACCATTTTAGCGATTGTTGCTTGTGGTTTCTTTGAATGTTTTGTCATCTCTTTGGTCTATGTTGGAGAATGCACTGTATACTTTTCCGTGGAAAAATAAAAAAAAAAAAAAAAGTAAAGGGTACCTTTTAATCATAGTTCAGACTAATTCCAAGTTTAAACCTCTTTTTTTATATTTTTTTACCTTACCTGAAGAAGATGCAGATCCAACAGGATTTGTAACTTATTTATGAATGGTCAAATGTTTCAGGCCTGCTTCAGTGTTAAAAATTAATTTCTGGTGATTGTCATGCATAAATAATTGTAGCCTCAATATTTCAAAATTCCTGACACTTTTTCCTTCTCATGGAGACTCTATATAGATTGAACTGAACTAGTAAAGTTGCTCATAAGATACAGTGATTAGTATATGAAAAACCACTCCCATCTTAAATGAAAGACTTGGAAATCAGGGCTAAGTTGTGTACTAATAAGGTGACACTTATTTACTTGCAGAAATAGAGTACCTTGAAAAATTGATGTATATTAACCTACAGAAGAGTTAGACACGTGGAACAAAAAGTCTTTTGGAGAATATCTGCCATGGGAACTGCATACGAAAATTGTCCAGTTCATTTTTTCTGGATATCCCCCAAGCTTCGTAAGAAGAGGGGGAAAAAAAGAAATAAAAAAACCCTCCAAAACTTTAAGCGGCTTCAAAAGAATGCCAGCTATCATACTGAGCAAAAGCTCTTCCAGCCACATAATCTGAAGAGTGCATCAGTATCAGTAATTAGATTACAGAAAAAAATCTAAAACAAGGGTTGCTATTATCTAGACTCTCTGGGGCATCAGACAGGAGAACAAGTATATCTTTAAGGTTGCTAAATATATTTTTAAACACTAAATCTTGGTAATTTTCTGCACTATACCATAGTGCAGGACAAGAATCTTCCAACTGAATAATTCTGTTTTAAATAACATGAATAATAGCTTTGTCCTCCAACATTTTTTACTTTGTTAAAGACTATTTCTCTTAAATAAAAAAGTATATTTATTTATTGCTCCCCTAGAAATTTTTGGGTAGACAGCTTGCTCTTTAACAGAGGTTCTTGGATGATTTATGAGGGGGAAAAAAAAAAAACTTTAAAAGTGGCTTAACAAGATTATTTATATATCTCATAACACTACATATCAATGTATTGTTGTGATATTGCCGTGGGAATCTCATATTCAATGAAGACAAAAGTATATTGAGATTAAATATTAATTAAATATTATGAGAGGAGAAACACAAAGCCAGATTGACCATTAACATCAGAATGAAATAATGACCTTCACTGGATTTTCTTGCAATTTATGTCAGTGTAAGAGGAGAAAACTAAACCAAGTCAAAAGTACTTAAGGCTTTAGAACTTTGAGTTTGTGTAATATAAATGTGTAGAGTTTGAAAGTTTCAACCCCTTTTTATTTTCAAACTTTCACAATTAAAGAAGCTAAAAAGTTCTACTGAAAACAGAGTTGGTAAGTTTTCTAGTTTTAACTGGTCAAGTCCCACATGCTCATTCTCTCTTGATTCAGGAAGAGTTTCTGGTATGCAAAGGGAATTGCTCCCACACTCAAAGGCTGAACCTGTTTTACGCTATACATGTTGTCTCAGAAAGACGTATTTATCCACTGCATAGCTAGATTGAATATACAGCACATACCTTGTATGCTGAGGTCTCTACTAAAAGTGTATCTTGAAATAATGTTCTGCTCTATATTCTCTTTGTTAAAGATACAGTTAACTAAAAACAATCTTTGCAAATCACAGTTTGTGACCTGAGTGTTAGGGAATTAATATTCATCTCTTTTTACTGTGCTCCGATGTTCCTTGTGCTATTCCAAAACATAGCACTGCTTTCACTCACTAAAACTTACTACACTGACAGTCAGTCCTGCACACTCCAGGCTGCTGCGTAGAGATCTTTAATCCCTTTAGATAGCTGCAATAATTTATTTATTGTAGCCCAAAATGTTTGAACAACAGAGCTTTTAATCAGGTTAGCCTATATGTATAAAAATCATTTCTGTGCAGAACCACAGTTATATTGAGGTATTAATCTAGTTTAGCTGAGGCTTGCTTTTGTCTCTTGCTTATTGTGTATAAGAAAAAAAAACCCAAACCCACAACAAAACCGCCCAGTACTTAACAGCCCTAGATCTCTAGTTTTATGGGTGCTAGCATAAATCAGATGTAAATAATAACAGCTTTGCCTTCAGGCTGCACAGGTTGAGACTGAGGAGAAGAGGCTTCTACTGAATGCATAGGTTTTATGAAACTGAAACTTCTAAGACTCTCTGGCAGTTGCTGGACCACTCATCTCATGCAGAGTCAGCAGTTCAGGAAAAAATACTTTACTCAATACTTAACAGATAGTGCTGCTTAAGCTAGGCTGACTCAGCACTGGAGCTACAATTATTTCAAAAGAGGTTGAAAGATTTTGTTAGTTTTGACTTTCTCAGCTCAGAATGCATTTTGACAAAAGTCATGGAAGAGAATGATTTCTGTTTCCTGAATTGGACTGAAAACCATTTATGTGGCATCCTTGAAAGAGATTTGTTCCTCTCATTGTCAATGATTGCCATTTCCTTTCTCACACAATGATGTTTGCATCATTACCCAGCAGCATTCTACAAATGAGAATGACCACGTCCTGTGAAAGAGTCAATTTATATTCAGCACATAATCAATCCTGACAACAATTCATGACAACCATGTGTAGCAGAGCCACAAAACTGGGACTGGCGTGTTATCATGCTCTACACCCATGAAAGAAATAGTCTCCACCTGAATGGTGGGGACTAGAAAACGGTTAAAGGGTTATACTTTCAAAACAGCGCAATAAATATCATATGCCACTGGACATTATCTTAAATTCCAGTCCTGCCCTCTTCCTCGATGCTAACTAACTTGCAGGCAAGCCAAATTATCTCTGTTTCATTCTCTACACTGTGTGTTTTTAAAGAGAAAATTCTGTGGGTTTGAGATTGCATCTCAATGAATACACAGTGGAGACCTAATCTGTGTCAGAATTTCTGATATGTTTCTGCAATAAAAATTAATATTGATGAATGACAAAATTGATAACTGACAAACATTAAACTATCTTTTATTATGTTTTTTTGTTTTAACAGCTAGCTTGATAAAGTGGAAGATGCACATTCATTATAGTGCTGGCTCACTCTCAAGATCATTTTTCCTCATTTCTACTCTTGCAATGTGGAACATGTCTTACAGAAATCCCATGTTACAGATCTCTTCTGTGCCTGCAAATTCCTTCACTTGCAGGCAGATAATACAAGCGTGCCTTCTGTCACATTAACACATTGGATAAGTTTTCAGTTTATTAGAGTGAAACACAAATAATTCTGGCCTTGAGGACAATGTTAGGAAACTTGTTGATGAGACTTATTTTCCTGTGATCTCCCTTGACTGCGTTTATCTGCTGTCTTTTGTTCGTAAATTCTGGGTTACATGATCCCAGCCTCTTATCCCATATTTATAGGCCATAACAAGCACCTTATTTAAATTCCTATTCACCTAATTTCATTCAAACAGGCATTTATTTTATGATGAATCCTAAATAAATGAAAGGATAAGGAAATGGTGTATTATCCTCCTGTGTTTAAGAATAAACTTACAATGTAGAAACAAAATACATCTAAAGCATATTACAGAAGATGAACAGTTCCAAATAAAAATTGAAAGCTGTGGTCACATGGTTAAGAATGCCTCAAAAGATATGAGGGTATGTATATGTATGCATACAATATATATATACATTTTTCGGATGACTAATTGTATGTCCAACTAGGTACTACTTGTCTCACTTCACTAATCCCCATCTACCATATCAAAAATTTAATTTCTTATGAAGGATGTCAAATAAGGAAGATAATGTTAGAATCTCCTATGTTTGCTGTCAGATAAAATTATTTAACCTTTATGGCTGTAACATTATAGTTATTTCTCAAGCCCTTGCTATACAATAGAATGCTTTTGTTTAGTTTTCCATGCAACCAGTAAAATTTCTGAAAATGTCCATTCCTAACAAAATTAATTTAGCATATACTAAATATTAATTATGTGAACCTAAATGCTTGTTTGAAGCAAGAAGAGTTGGTCACTACTAGGGTGTGGATTACTCATTGATCTTTTCTTCTACTGTTTTAAAAATTTTCAAGGTTATAAAATGCAATTTATATCTCAGCATGTAGCTATCTGTTCATCAGAAATTAGATAGAGTGAAAAAAGCTCAGTGATGACATTTTCATTTTAGACATTTTTTTAAATCCATCCCTAGAGATGATCAACAACAAAAGTCAAACCAGAATTTTAGTTTTCAATAATAATCTTTTAAAGACCCGCCAATTGCAAAAAATTATCTTTCTTCAGGTAATGATGGAATCTTAGTAATTTTATTTAGTTTAATCATTCCCATTATATATCACAGTATACAATAACATTAAATTCTGTAGCTTCTGCAACTGTTGCATCCATGGAAAAACTGTATGTGGAAAGTTGTTCATATGGTTAAGCTCTTGTTTCAGTGTCTAAGTACAATTTCTAAAACAGGGGCAAACTCTGGAGCATGTGAATCTCTCTTAAAGGCAATAAGTGTCTGTGATCAGTCACAGGGACTCAGTTGTGCATTCTCCTACAGGTGGTTTTTCTGGAAGAGTCTACATACAACAGTACGTCTAGAAATTATCCAGCACTGTTTGGACCATGAAGTCCCAAGTGTATGGTTGCCACTGCTATTACTGCAACTTAAGAAAGACATTACTATCTATTACTAATATGCTACTATTATTTAATATAGTTTAGCTTGTAGTGACTAGAGTAGTCTCAGAAACTGGTAAAAGTATCTGGGAATATTTTACACTCCATGTTTAGATCTGTTAGTTATATTAAACATATACCAGAACATGTCCTTATTTTGTCAATAACACTACAAAGATCTGTTTCCAAGTGTCACCTATCTATGAATTCACATGCTTTCAGACACTTCAGGCATCATTTCCAGATAAAATCTTATGAATTGAAATAGTTAAAGTAGTTTAATTTCAGAAGTATGCAGCTCCTTTGTTTGTTTTTAAGTTTGTTCATTTGAATGTATGGGTATACCTTTTCAAATCTTAAGTAAAAAGGCAGTGCATCTAGACTAGGAAAGCACAGTGTCTTTGCTCCTGTAAATCAATTCCTGACCTTTCTGCTTGAGACAGACTATATTTTCTTATCTCCTGTAGCTGAACTCTCTTAAATGCTGTCAAGTTTTCAAGGGCGTGACTCCAAGCTTTGGGTAACACCTCTCAGTTCCTCACAGGACAGCCTTCTATTCATTATAACTCCAAATATATCATTAAAGAGCTACAACAAATGGGAAGGAAACCCACTTTTTGTTAAAGCTAAGTGGAGACCAGCTGCTCCCTGCGGGACAGGGAGCCAGGAGCTGGTGGTGAACCACTGACAGGGACCTTTACCCTAGCGTTTGAGCAGGGGGACAGAAATAAAGGCTGGTAACAGCATCTGCCCATTGACAGGGCAAGGGACAACAGGCTTAACCTGGGCCAGAAGCTAGCCAGGGCCCCCATCAGGGTCACAAGGAGACAGGGCCAAAGAAGGCTGGAGACAAGCTACAAGATACATGGGGGACTTATCCAGAAGATGGGTCTGACGTCCATTTGCAGGACAGGGCTGCAGACAGGTAATCCTACATCTAAACTCAGAGGGGGACTGAGGGCAATAGCCTTAGACAAAGCCTTGAGTGTGTTGGTAGATGTCCCAGAGGAGGCTGGTCAAAGCTACTAGGGGATACCACTGCCCTTAGTGTCCTGACACTAGGAAGGGAGAAGAGGAAAGATGTGTACACAAGTGTTCCATAGCAAATTTTATCATGGATGATGATGAAGGCAGTCCAAATAGCCACTGTGAACAGCTACTTTTGATACAGTCATCAGGATTTCCCCCTACCCCATCTGAAGGAACTGAAGTTTTCCACTGAAACATGCAATGCTTCTTGTCCACTGACCATAGCAAAAATTGTAAGCACCTTTCAGGACCATGTTGTATGAAATAATGCTGACAATATTTTGGTTATGTATAAAATTCATGGTTGCATAAGCTAAAATGTTAACTTATTTAGGAGTTTATTTTCTTTATCAGCTCTTTCCTGAAAGTTGCACTGATACCAGCCATCTCAGTTGCAGACTGTCTCCAAATGCCTAGTCCTAATTATTCTGCTATTTGATTTAACATACATATGAAAAAACAGATTCCTTCTACCTGCCATTTCACAATTGTCCCTTTTATTATTTCAGTCTGAAACAATCAAATTATGCTAGCATTATTCATGCAATGCCAGACCACATGTTTCTCCCAAAATGTCTTGATTTAGTCCACAGATGATAAAGAGGTGCAAAGTCACTACAGACTATGCTGAATTTCCTGCTCTCAGAAAACACATCCGCCTATCAAAGCTTTCACTGTTAACAGCAAATCCAAACAGGTTGTGGCCTTCAAGCATGTAAGAAAAGGATTGATAAACCCCTTGTCCCCCAAACTGGCACTGTTTTGCAGCTTTAAGACAAGGAGACAGAAGATACAGGCTGCCACTGCTCAGCCACAGCTGCTGAGCATCCCTCCATCGTCATGTGTGCCTACCAAGGTGGTGGACCTGGAACCAAGGAAACTGAGAAACGGCATGAATGTTGGGTGGGGAGATAAGGTTGAAGAGAAGGTTGATAACAAACTGTCTATAATTCATCTTACACAATCACCCTTGTAAATTTAGGAATGTAAGTGGTCATGTTATTAATACACTCTAAAATGGAATGAAGCTTTACTTGTCTGTGATGCCTGAAATTTTCACAAGGGTAACAAAGATTTTTTTTTTTCTTTTCTTAATGTACATATAATTTAGGATATTGATACTGACCAATTTCTTATTTCTGTGTTATTGCCATTTACAGAAGAACTTGTAGACCTTGTAGCTTTTCTCCTGTTCAGCTATATTAGATGTTTTCATTAAATATATAAAATCTCCCAACAAACTGCCTCCATTTTATCCTTTGACAATCAAAGCTACAATACTATTACATGTGCTGTGAGTACTGCTATTTATTTATTTATTTATTTATTTATTAAGAAATGCAGTAGGTCTTAGCAAGAGAGCTTTCCAGAGAGAATATACATTGATTCTTCTCCAAGCAAGTTAAAAATTAGGGTTTGTGGTAGGATCTGTCTTTCAGTTTAATATCCTGCTTATATGATATCAGATCACTGGCAAGATTAACATGGGAAAAGATAAATTTCTCAAGCCAGTCCTCACAAGCAAACTATGATTGCATTCCATGTAACACATACCAAGTTCAGGACAGCTAAGAAAGCCAATGTTTATGTTCCAACTGTATGAGAAAGTTGGTTTTGGATGTGGTAGCTAAGTGTGTGAAATCCCTCATTATTTAACTGGATTAAGCACCAAGCAAAATAACATTTACTGCCTCAGTGAAATAGCAAGTTCCAGAAAACTTGTGAAGGATTTCAGCTTCAGTAGACTCGGGGGCCTTGGCATATATAAAGACATGCTACATAAATTTGATTTATATGGCTTTTTGGTAAGCAACCCTAAACTTTAAAAAAAAAGACTCATAGCCTTTTCCACAAATGCATTCCTGTTCCTTAAAGGAAAGGCCTCCTGACAATTTTATCACTGTTCTTCCTACTGGTATGCAGAAGGAACAACTTCCTTTAAAAGTGTTTGTTTTCAGAGTATAAATGTAAGAACCTGGAAAAAGCAGTAACATTTTACTGCATGAATCTGTGAGATAATTCCAAGTCCACAAACCTAGTGAAAACTGAGTGAATCTTCTGTTGTTTCAATAAATTATACAGCAGCTCTAATTAAGTAAATATAGCAGGTTACTAGAAGAAAAATTCAGGTAGATAATTTATAATTTTATTTGTCCTGGCTTTGTTTGTTCCTGTTTATTTTTTGTTTGGTTGGGTTTTGGAGTTTGTGTTGGTGGTCTGGTTTTGTTCTTTCCTTTTGGGGCTCTGTATTATTGTGTGTCTGATTTTAGGCATAGTTGTATTTATGTAGTTGTATATCAATATATGTATCCAGAAATCCCTTCCCTGATCACTTTCCATATTAGTAGAAAAAGTTAAGCAGGGTGTTTTATTTCAGGATGTAGAAGTATGTAGACTATGTTATTTAGGCTTTCTCTTTTATTGCTGTTTTTGTTGTAGGATTTCTTCAAGGAATACTGTGAGATAAGATGTAGATTTAATGGAAGGTCATTATTTTTGCAGCATATTAATGCATCAATACAGATCTGAATGAAAATTTACAGTCAGACAGAAAATTACAGGATGTGGTTAAAATTTACCCAAATACCATACCATTGATCTTTCTAATATCTTTATTTCACTAGTTCTTCAGACATGAAAAGGTGCCCAATTAAGTTCAGAATAACTAAAACAAAGAAAATTTCCTTCCAGTTGTTTCATCTTTGCCAAATTGATGGTCTTTTAAAACAAATCTCATGAAGTCCCAAAGTAAATGAAAAAAAAACTTTCTTGAAATTTTCTTTTAAGGCCAACATTTATTATTTTTAATTATTTTTTCTTGTTCGAGTTCTGATACTAGACAAATAATGTTGCTGGGCAACATTTAACTTATCACATCATGCAATCTCTTTTAAACTTTCTTTGAAAAGTTCAGCTCATGACTGCAAAATAATTATGTTATGTGTTCTGATTAGATGTATCCTACAGCATTTGTTATAGTTTCAGATGAAAGAGGAATAGAATTTTCTTTAATTAAATACTGTGGATTATAAGAAACGGGATAGAAAATCTGTAGGCTGGTTTATGACACTTTTATTCATTTTGAACACTGTTTGACCTTAATGAGAATAGCTAAACAACAAGACTGGGAGATAATCGGACTCCTCCTGTGCTGGAACAGGGCCAGGAGCGACAACATTCAGTAGTATCTAACTCCAAGTTATTTTTCATAGTACCCTTACAACTTCTCATTTCAAATAAAGTGTTCACTTAATGGATCTCCATCTATGGTTGTGGTGAACACTAGTTACATATCTGTCTAGGAAATAGAACGTCTGTATGTGGTTCAACTGACAAACAGACTTAGAAAATGTAATTTTTATTCCAAACAACAGAATGCTAAAAGCATGCTCAATTGAAATATCCTTGTCATCCTTTCCTCCAAATAAGGCCTTAAAACGGTGGCCTCTATCCCAGTTCGAACTGATAGTAGATAATCTAAAGGCCTACAGTGAATCACTGTAAAGTCTATATATGCTAAAGCAAAGATGAATATGCAGCTCTCCCATGTCCATGTACAGTCTTTTACTGCACACTAAGACACTAGATAAATACAAATACATAGAAATACTAATACTCTAATACATAAACTAATTAGATGAAAGTTTTTGTTAAAGATGAATTAAATTATATTTAGAAGGACAAATGGAAATATAGACTTGTCCTGTGTTCATCTGTAACAGCTATTTTACTCCTTCTTAGTAGCTGGTGCAATGCTGTGTTTTAGGCTTTAGTCTGAGAACAACGCTGATAACACACCAATGGTTTTAGTTGTTGCTAAGTAATGTTTACTCCAATCAAGGACTTTTCAGTCTCATGCTCTGCCAGGGAGGAGAGGAAGCCGGGAGGAAGCAGAGACAGGGCACCTGACCCAGACTAATCAAAGGAGTATTCAATACCACAGCACGTCATGCCCAGTATATAAACTGGGGGGAGTTACCAGGAAGGCCCAGATCACTGCTCAGGTCGGGCTGGTTATCAATTGACGGGTGGTATTCTCTCCCCTTGTTATTTTCCTTGTCATTATTATTGGTGGTGGTAGCAGTAGTGGTTTTGTGTTATACCTTAGTTACTGGACTGTTCTTAACTGTTGGGATTTACATTCTTTCAATTCTCCTCCCCATCCCTCTGGGAACAGAAGGGGGAGAAGGTGGGGAGTGAGTGAGCAGCTGAGGAGTTCTGAGTTACTGGCTGGGCTTAAACCATGGGAAGACTGAAACAGTAATAAGTGAAAAAGGACACAATGTGGTGACAATGTTAAATACTTTTCTTTAAAAAAGTGCCTTTCTTCAGTTAGTGGAACATATTAACAAGAGAGAAAGAATTGAACCTGATGAATTAATTCACTGACCACCTAAATGATTTAGAGGAAAATTAAAGTCTATTGTTTTCATTTCCATGTCTCTAAGACTAAGCAATATGGACCAAAAAAAGCCGGTGTAGAATAAAATGACGAAGTTGGGGAGATTCAAATAGAACCAATATATAGCAAGTTTATACTTATGCAAGTTCTAAAATAAAGAGAATACATTTAATAATGGTATTTCATAGAAGACAAAATAGAAAATGAGCCAAAAAATTACCAGCACAAAGCATGTGTCTTATGGAAAAGCAAAATATTTGGGTATGCCAAGATGACAAAAAAGACATTTTTACTTTCAGCAAAGGAGCCAAAACTTGAAGCTAATTTTTCACAGAGCCTGAAAGTGACTATGAAAATACTTCATAAACACCTTAAATGGAATATAAGAGCCTCAGATCAGAAAAGCTATCCAAAACCTCCCTCTCACCCCACTTCTAATCTGCTTAAAAGCCCTAGCTGCTCATGTTTCCTGGCAAGAATTCTTTTAAATGCCTATGATTGTATTTCTGTACATGACCAGGAGTGCTGCAGTTGGATTGGCACCCCATCTCTGTCTCTCACCTGTGGCTGCTTTTGATACTGAAGCTTGGCAGTTCTGTGCCTTTGTTCGCTAAACACCCTCTTGAGACTCTGTGTCTAAAATTACACCGTGTCCAATTCAAAGCCCAGAGGCCATGTAGTACCAGCCTGATTCAGCAGGTACCTATGAAGAGAATGGAAAACTTCTTCCCTATCATAAGTCAAAAGAAAGTGCTATGAACTAATAACCTTCACATTCAAAGAGAATGCCTGTAAGTATCAGATTGAGAGATTCTAAGTGCTGGAAAGTGTCACCCTTCCCCACTTCTGAAGAAGGTACACCTGAGCATCCTGTAGGATGCAAGATGTTTGAAGTTAAAATAGTGAAGAAAATCTCTCTCCTTAGTTAACGGTGAGGCTAAAGCTTTCATTGTCTGTCTTGGATAGTGTTAAGTGCCCTATGCCTTAGCTGCTATAGAATTCAACTTACAGTATCTTATAGCCCAGGAAACTGTACGCTACAATGGGTAAATGAAGATGATTTTCTGTTGAGATGGGAGTTCAAGAGTCCCATGGGGACAGAAAAACAGCAAGCAAAAATGAATTGGAAAGGAACAGAGCCATCTCTTTGTCTCCTACACTTGGTACTCTGAAGCTTCCCTTGGTTGCTTTTCAATCTTAGTAACTCTTAGTAACTCTTGTATTCCTGGTATATGGTAGCTTCATTTACAGAACAAAAACAGTTCCCCATTCTTTTCTTTTATCTGATTCCCAGGTTAGGGTGCTTAGTTAGGCTAAGATGGTTGAGGAGAGGTAGAAGAGAAAATCAAGATTTTGACTACAGAGAAGTCCCTGGATTTTGATTTCACCTTCTTTAACTGTCTGTCTGTAACTGTCTGATGTTCATACTTAAATACGGTCCAAAGAACAGCACTAAAGAACTTTCACCACTTAATCAAATGCCACGACAGCTAACGTATGCAGACATGTTCGGACAGACCTACTATTGTTCAGCTCAGACGTTGAGCTGGCCAGAAGTAGAAACTGTTTAGCCACACTGGACTGGTACTGTGCCAAAACTAACAAGCCATGGGTTTCTCAGGTCAGGCACAGTGCCACAGCAAATCTTCTATGTGGCTTACGGGTCAGAATAGCTTTATATAGCCAGCCTCAGAGCTAACACAGAGAAGCTTGAGTCTGTTTCTTATGTGCTTGGAGATACATTCAGGAATATAGCTCCTTGCTGTACCCTTTCTTTTTGTCTGGGCCCAAGAATTTTCTGCCACAGAACAGTGGCTCAACTTCAAAAGCAGGAACAGTGGATACTTCTTTCCAAGATATTATGCATACATGTTACACTGTGATATCCCACAGCTGATAAAGGTCTGGACTTCATTCAGTTCTCCCAGTCCCTGGTGGGGCCCCATTGCTACCTGTTATGTAGGCAACTGGCACCTTTAGCCTAAGTCAGCATTGTGAATCTGTTCAGGAAACCAGATGCATTCTGGATTTATCCTGCATCTTTGAGCTTGACTATATCACATTCTTCTTCTAGATTTTGACTTCATGGTCCTTTTTCAAAACAACTTATAAGCCAATCTAAATCACTTCTGATTTAGTCTGGAGTCCCATACTCTTTCACATTTAAATCTTTGTCTCTTTATTGACAACTGCTCCACAACTGAAGTGAGACAGCCAATGGAGCTAAAACAACATACAGGTTTTTACAAAGCTAATTTTATATGATACTAGCACCCTGAAATGACTTACCAATTTCAGCTATGCTCCAGTGTCAGGGAAGACCAGGAAAAAGAGTACCAGCAACCAAGTTTGGGGGCAAGGTAGTGTCACAACAGCAGTTTAGATTTAGCTTTAATAGTTTCGGAACACTGAAAAAGATGTATTCCCATAGTTAATTTTAGACATGTAAATTCAATGATTAAATTACAAAATTAATTTCCTCAGACTACAACATAAATGATACAGAGAAACAGGTACACACCTATCCCGAAGAGCAACCAGATATATAGGCCTTGAATTGTCTTTTGGAAAAATCCATCTCCTCATGAAGTCTAGGAAATCAAGATCCTGAGATAACTACCTAGCTGAAGAACTTAGTATTTGAGACCACGAGCATTTGCATGATCTCCCTGAATGTCAAT
Organism: Coracopsis vasa; assembly: GCA_026283785.1. Classification (NCBI taxonomy): domain Eukaryota; kingdom Metazoa; phylum Chordata; class Aves; order Psittaciformes; family Psittacidae; genus Coracopsis; species Coracopsis vasa. The sequence goes on from JANHGB010006553.1 coordinate 23,069, forward strand.
TGTCAGTTTCTAAAAGCAAGTTATACTTAAGTCCATGGAGAAGACATGAACAACAGATGAGTAAGAAGAAAGAAGAAATGAGAAAAAAGATATTTAAAGTAATTTTTCACTCCAGTAGGCCAGAATCCCCCTGCTGTTTGTCCGTCTTCCTTATTTTCTTTCAAAAACATTGGTCTTGAAGAAAAAGAAAAAAAATAGTCTGAAAACAAAATACACTCTGTGGTGAGAAGGAAATCTGAATAGTGATTCACGCTACTGAGCATACCTATCAAATGGTTGAAGTATGTAATGATGACTGTGCAGCCATCAAAGAGCACCTATGCACCTGCATTTTGAATTAGACACTGATTTGCAATGCAAGGGGGAATATGTATGCATGAGGTTGCTGCACGGCCAATCTGCCCTATTTTCTTGATTGACTGATTGGCTGACTCACTACTGAGATTTGTCTCTTATCACTTAAAAGATTCTATGCAGTAGGATTGTCAGTGAGAGGGGAATTATTTTTTAGCAAAAGCAGTCATTTGCAGCAACCAGAGAAAAGAAAGCAGCCATATGTCCTGGGTTCAGCAGTAGCAGTCATTGTTCTCTTTCTTAGTAGCTGGTGCAGTGCTGTGGTTTTGACTTTCGGCCTGGAAACAGCGCTGATAACACCGATGTTTTCAGTTGTTGCTCAGTAATGTTTACTCTGACCAAGGACTTTCTGAGTCTCAT
>JANHGB010006558.1:0-11819 GCA_026283785.1 Coracopsis vasa
CAACATAAAAAGGGCATGGAACTGTTGGAACAAGTCCAGAGGAGGGCCACGAGGATGATCAGGGGACTGGAGCACCTACTGTATGAAGATAGGCTGAGAAAGTTGGGGCTGTTCAGCCTTGGAGAAGAGAAGGCTGTGTGGAGACCTCATAGCAGCCTTCAAGTATCTGAAGGGGGCTTATAAGAATGCTGGGGAGGGACTCTTCATTAGGGACTGTAGTGATAGTACAAGGGATAATGGGTTAAAACTTAAACAGAGGAAGTTTAGATTGGATATAAGGAAGAAGTTCTTTACTGTAAGGATGGTGAGGCGCTGCAATGGGTTTCCCAGGGAAGTGTAAATGCTCCACCCCTGGCGGTGTTGAAGGCCGGGTTGGACAGAGCCTTGGGTGGCATGTTTTAGTGAGAGGTGTCCCTGCCCATGGTGGGAGGGTTGGAACTTGATGATCTTAAGGTCCTTTCCAGCCCTAACTGTTCTATGATTCTATGATCCTATGAATATGCCTCATTTAAGATGAGTAGATTGAACAATATGCCCAGTACCAGAATTAGCATTGTCAGAGTTGCATTGCAACTTTATTCACTGCTCATGACAAAAAAAGTTACACTCCAAAGCTTTTCAGAAAATGTGATTTGCCATTTCTTCTTTTTTGAGTTTTTGGTATTCACTTTGAGAACAGAAATTGTCTATTCTGCCATATTGAGTGATAACTGCAGGGAACTTCTGAGGTGAAAGACATGAAAGATGAAATAACTACTTCTGTAATCATTCAATTGAGCAAATGTTTAACAAAATACACAAGACATTACCTTATGGTCTCAAGTACATACCTAGAATATGTCTGTATTACATCCTGAATGGCTAGAACTTCAGTCTGACTTAAGTACATTCTGTTATTGCTCTGTGCTTTGAGTAATTTGAGAATTTTTATAAATTTTCTTTTGTGTGTGTGTGTACATAAGTTGTGAATTCTAGTTTTCTGCCTAAAATCAGAACAGCATCAGCTGCTAAAGATATGTGTCTGAGGTTGCAATCTTACCTTCCACATTTGTGCTTTTTTGTATACTCTTGTGTTCACCATTCTGCTATTATCACTGGAAAATAATAAGTAATATAGTCATGAAATTGAGCTATGTTAAGTATGCATGGTAAAGAAGAATAGAAACATTTTTTAAATGTCAAAGCATACTCTCCATGTTCAATATGAAGGTTTTATAACAATAGGACCCTATTCCTATCTCTCATCTGTAAGACATGTTTTTGAGTTATGATCTCTTTATGACCTTTCTGCTCTGAAGTTATAAGCGAACTGTATTTGCACAGTCACATCAGTTGTAATGTCTTATGAAGTTTATTTTAGTGAACACTGGAAAAAATCTCACAAGCAAGTATTTTGTATTGGAAACATTAGAGTGTTTACACAAAAAGTGGCAAACTAGCAAAATACTGTGAGATGTTGCTACATTTTTACAATATACCTGTACTTCCTCTTTGGATCCCTCAGGATTATTTAAGGGAAGAGGGCTGTTGCTTTTTCGTGGTTAATAATTGCTTTCTCTCTCATCAGATGCTTTTTTTTAGCCTGGAGAAAAGGAGGCTCAGGGAAGACCTTACTGCTCTCTTCAGCTACCTGAAAGGAGGTTGTAATGAGGTGGGTGTCAGTCTCTTCTCCAGAATAACAAGTGGTAGAACAAGTGGAAATGGCCCCGCATTGTGCCAGGGGAGATTTAGATTGGATCTTTGGAAAAGTTTCTTCACTGAAAGGGCTGTCAAGCAATGGAACAGGCTGCCCAGGGTAGAGGTGAATTCACTGTCCCTGAAAGTATTTAATAGATATGTAGATGTGGCACTCATGCACATGATTTAGTGGTGGATTTGGCAGTGCTAGGTTAATGTTTGGACTTGATAATTATAAAGGTCTTTTTCAACTTAAACAGTTCTATGATTCTATGCTTTTTTTATTTACAGATATAATGTGGAGATGAAGTGGGGGAACTGAAATATTAAATGTAGGGAAGTTGTCCAAGAGAAAATCCTTTCTAAAAAGTTCATTCATTTACAAATTTTGAAAGTATACAACAGTCCCAAATTTTGATGGAGTTCCTCATGTAGATACTTTTTACATGACTTATTTTAGATTATGATCTCATTTATAGGTTATAAGGTAAGAGTTAGTTAAGGAAAGGTTCACCACAAGTTTTCTGCCATTGAAGAGTTTTAAGAAGTTTAGACAACTATTTGCCAAATTGCCATTGTGTCTGTGCATTAATATTTCTTGTTTCATTTACATCTCTGAAGAACCAAAAATTCTCCAAACTGGGAGATTATTTTGTTTGGGATTGTTTTGTGATTGTGCTTGCAAATAGCCCAGTTTAATAGCTTTTAGAAGTGGTAGATTTTCCAAGTGGTTTTTTTAACTGTTCCAGATTTGAGGAACTTGAAGCAGGAACTAAGAATCAAATTTTGATGATATCTCCATCCATGACAGTAAACTGCTTTTCATTCTCCTAAAGGAGACAAAGAAGGAGGGTCTCTTTGGGACATATTTCAGCATTGGCAGGGCTTCTGTTTTTAAAACAAACCATCTTGCTACAGTGTTCATCATATAAATATCAGGCCATGGTAAATTGACCAACTGGCTAGGGATATCAAATAGTCATGATACAAGTCTCAAACCGTCGCAGAAATTGCAAAGTAAAAAAAGCAATATTTTTAACCTTATCACTTTTCTTTTTGACAGGTAACAGTTCTGGGGCTCCTTTAACACATATTTTTAAGCTAGCAAGGAGAAGCTCGGTAGAGATCTCATTTTCCAGAGTTTCTCCATACACATTTTATTGAGAGACATTTATAGAAGACATCAGTCTCCAGAGGGTAAGTACAATCAAGTACTTTTCTGGTGGCTAATAAGCCTCTAGAGAAAGAACAAGGAAAATAAGAATAGTTCAACCGCTTCTTGCTGTCCCTTTAGTCTGGTAAAGTTTCTAGAGTAAGAAAGCCCTTGTTTGTCAGTGAGGTGGAAACTGTAGCCCAAGGCGAATCACAGTCTCTATCTGATCATCTCCATATCCCTGATTTAGGCTTCAAATGCTGCACCTACAGGACATGAATAGCATTATTGGCCTTGATATATCTCTATAAAGTTTTAACTGTGCATTTAAACTACTAAATTATGAACTGCAGAACTTTAAGTAGTGTCATCTTAGCTCCCAAAGCCAGTTTCTATGAGATTGTAAGAGACAGTATGTTTTCCAAGCAATTAAGTTTATTTATAATTGGAAAACTATTCTGAATCATTTCCTCAATGCAATGATGTGAAATGTTTGAGATTATAAATAAGCAATTATCATATCACATCCAATGAATTATAGACTTTAACTGGCAGAGAAATAGATTTCTAATTGGCTATTAAGCATTTCACCAAGTAACTACATGGAGCGACAAAATTTTACAGGGGCATAAGTACATTTTATTCGTACAATATTGCTTATTCAGGTAACATTTAAATGCTAAGAACTGTGTAGACAGGAATTAGAAACAAGTATTTATTCTGGTTAATTTCTATACTGGTTAAAATAAATCAGTTCACAATAAATAAATAAACTGTGGTAATTGTGAATGCATTTAAAAACATAGGAAAACAAATTAGCGCTGAGCACTTTAATAATTTTGGTGTGCACACTGGTGGATCAACACATTTACTTTTTAAGTGTGGGGCTTTTTCCTTTTTACCCAGGTGAGAAGCCTGGTGAAAGCAACACACATACATATGTCTGTGTTTTTCCAAGCACATGTGTGTGTGTGAGAGGGAGAGACTTCAGGGTATTTTGTTCTGAATTTTTCTGTTAAATTTTTTTGAACAAGGTGAAAAGTAATATATCCTTTTTGCACCTTACTAGTGCTATATGTGTGTGTTTACATATAACAAGTTAAATGCTGTGACCCTCACTGAAAAAAAAAAAAAATCCCTCTAGATTTCATTAAAAAGCTCATTCCACCTTCACTGACCCATTGAGAAAGCCCTGTAAAAGGGTACAATAAATTGCTATGGCTAGACACTAGGTTGTTGGATACTTAGGTATACATAGGTATATATGCAGTACCTCCTGTGAAATTTTGTTAAACTGTGCAGTTAAAGAATCTGAATTTACTACACAAACTGGATTTATATTAGATGGAAGTCTCCCTACCCATGTCCTGGCCAATCTCCCCCCAGGGGGTATTGCGTCACTCATAGACCATCTATTAAATAAATGACATAGTAAAACATTAGGCAAAACACAAGACACTTAGCTACTGAGAAATTCTTACTTGGACTTTCAGGTCATTTCTTTAGATTTCATTTATATTTGAATGCCAAGAATCAGTTCACAATAAATAAATAAATAAACTGTGGTAATTGTGAATGTGAATCTTTGTCACAAACAAATGATATTTTGAGGAAAAAATGTCCTTAGTATATATTGAAGTGCAATCAACTCTTCCAAGACTGTAGGAAAGCTCACCTGGACATGGGAGATTACTTCAGAGACTTTTCACAACATACCCAGAAATTCCCAGTAGGCAAGGAAAGTATTTGGAAACATTGGAATAGATTATTCAGTTCACCAGAAGAAATCCACCTGCTATGTATTGCATTGACAAAGTCTGTTAAATCCCAGTTGGCTCCTTAATGTGTGAAGAAACTACAACTGAAATTAAACAGAACTAATTTTTTTCTTCCTTAAAAAAATCTGGCAAACATTTCTTTTTGTTTGACCCCTCAATCTGTGAACAATTTATCCCTTTAGGACCAGACTATAATGGTCTCCATATGGGGCTGCAGCTTTAGGTAATTTGAGAAAGAGTTTACTGCAATGCACAGACGACTGTTATTAGCAAAATTTCACAATAAAAGTATATTGTATTCATGTTATGTAATCTACCTGGTTAATCTTTACATAGTTATTAGTTTAAATCTTTGCAGTTTCTGAATGCCACTCATCTTGGAGCTAGCCTCTTCCTTTTGCCACATCATTACAGTAGTAGAGAAGGATGAAGTAGAATTTCCAACTGTTTAAATGTGAAGGATTAGCAGGAACTAGTTCCTATGTATGTGGCAGCTTTGCTACAAGAAGAATCTGTAGATCATTCAGACATTTAGCTTGGTTGTTTCAGTAACCTTAAGCTGAAAATAAGTTTGAATTAGATTATTGTAGAATTTTGCCACAGTTGCTTCATTTTAGTATTTACACTCTATGAGCATGATCCTCTAAGTATTTTGACCTGGTTTAATATATTTATGTAAGTAGTCTTAAAGACTTGGTTACAAATTCTTTTTTTTTTTTTGTTTTCGAGTGAAGTGGACCACATACAGGTGCTGGTAAGAAATTAGTTTTTTAACATACTAAAACATATTCTGTAGAAATAGCATATCTGTATATGAAATCCTTTAGCAAGTTTTCAGCTGCCCTCCTGATTACTTTAATAGCAAATGTATTCTTATCTTGCAATAGAGGATAGTGTTTTTTCAGAACAAAGACATTTCAAATATTTACAAATAGATACCAAAAAAAAAAAGATCTTGTCACCCCTACGTGAACTTGTAATGCTTTGAAGCAAAACACCACCCTCATTCGGTGGGAAAGACTTATTCAGAGGTCAATAAATATTCTCATAATGAAACCAATGTCCTTTTTAATGGAAAGAAGATTAATTCAAACAGTGAAGTTCCTTAAGCTTGTCCATTGACTGAAGATTATATTGTACAGAATGAGTATTTCATCTGACCTTAGTTAAGCAGCAGACTACAGAGAGGGAGGTGGTTTTCAGCACCAAGTTTAGGTCAGAAAACTTAAAGGCAATTTTACATTTTCAGTCTATGCATCATCTCAGTTAAATGCTAGGGTGACAAAGTGTCCTCAACTGCTCCTCCTCTTCTACCTGCATTCTAATTTCCATGAAAAAGAAACCAAGATGAATATTCCTAACAGAAGCCAGTGCATGGTCTAGAGGCACATACTGTAGCCAACCTGGAGATCAGGTCAATATGGGTGCCCCAGTACGTCATAGATAAACGTGCAAGTGTACTGCTGCGTGGAAGATAGTTTCTCTTCATATTTGCAAAGAACCATTTTGCATTCAGATATACTAGTGTAAAGTAATGAAGTCCCCTGTGGTAAATGTCAATCAATACCTATTCCAAGGTTAAAGTACAACCAACAGTTCTGTGATAGGAATTCAAAGTGCAGAATCAATTCATTTCCATTTTGTTAAGTAAGTGCTCTATTTTATTTATTTTTTTTTTTTTAATATCTTCTAAAGGATGTTTACAAGTCAAGATAAAACTTGGTATGAACTTGCTGTATGGCAGAAAACCCTATTCAGTAAGTCCCCATGTATGTGTGTGTGCATATATATATATCTACGTAGAAATAAATTGTGGCATGTGGGTTAAGTAGGTTTCTAAGTTTATATTTCATAACTGACTTATTTATTGCAGTTATTCAAATATTAATACTAATTACAAAGCACACAGCACTTCATGCTTCAACTATGCTTCTCCTGTATTGTTTCTCATGATTCATCTGCAGTACAATTGCATGTGGAGATGGCTGATGAGAAAAACAGATTAGGTCTTTCAAGCAGTTGCTGCTTTGATGGACAATCAGCATGGATCTGTCACTCTAGATCAGAGTGACATTATATATCATATATGTACATATGTATACATACATATATAGAAATACAGCTTTGTCTCATCCATTATATTGAAAGACAGGTCCTTATATGGATGCATATGCATAGGTATTTAAAGAGAACTCATGGATCATTGCTGGAATTTTGATTAATTTAATATTAATGATGGGAATTTCTTTCAGCACACTACTTTGAAATGAGTAAGTGTCAGGACCTCAAATAAAATGTTTTCATGTTCATGTCAGGTAACAGTTTGTCAAATTACTGTACAAAGCATGGAGCAAATTTGAATTCTCTTGAGAGAAAAAATGCAGCTCTACTTCAGTGGTGAGTGAATACATCTGTAACTGCATTTGCTTAGTGAATCCCACTCTTTCAGAGGGTATAAGTGGGGTCAAACTCTAACCCAGCCTCACTAGTACAGTTAAACCAACTCAGAATACACTTAAAGTCAGTGCTAAGTAGGCAGTTTCCCTTAATGTATGTAGGTATTTATTGCAAGGCCAGGTATACCATTGTAATGCCCCAGGGCACTTTATAGGGCACAGGGTGCTGAGAGGTGCAATTAGGTTCACACTGGGATTGCCATAGCCAATCCCAAGAAACTATTCCTCTGGATAATAATCAATGGCAGAATTAAATTATCACACTATACACATATATCTCCATTTATTTGCTTTGCCAAGCGAAGCCACAACTGAGAAATAGGTCTTTTCTTAATGTATTTTCAAGGTTAAACCATGTACTTGTTTCCCTTGAAAAGGCTATAAATTAGTTAAACACACCCTTATGAGCTAACAGTAGATAACAAATGGACTCTCTGAGGTAATCTAAGATTGTGCACTCAGTTTCTAATTCTGTATCTTGACTTTTAAAATTACTTTACTTTCTGTGGTGGTGATGAGACTATGAGAAAACATCCAGACAAGCCAAAAATATAACATGCACACAGATACAACAAGAAATAATCTCTCTCTTCACTGTGTTTTGGGTGTGAACTTGCACACATATACAGAGAACCTACAACTAAAATCCAGTTAGAAGAATGTTTGTTTTACTTTGTTCACTGTTAGGAAATTAGTGCTCAGCAGTAATATAACTAAGAAATTTAGGTCCTACTGAGAACAAGGGGAAATGCTTTTACGTCTGATGAAGTCATAGAGACTATTTAAAAAAAACAACCAAATAAAATAGTTTGATTTTCTTTCCAGGAAGTTGAAGGTGTTACATCAGGGGGAGTGGAGAATCACATTTTCATTTGAACACTATATCAAACCTAAAAAAAAGTTAAAACTCAGTAAAAGTAATAGAAGAGCTTTCTTCGTAAATTCATGTAGGCAAAATGGACATTCTTTAAGAAGGAAATCTTAATGGTGCAAGCTGTCCTCATGTGCCAAAAGAAAAGCTGTTGGGGAAGAAGACCAGCCTGGCTGAGCAGAGGGCTTTGACTGGAACTCAGGAAAAAAAAAGAGTTTATGACTTTTGGAAGAAGGGGCCTGCTACACCACTTAGACACACACCAGATAGATTCCAGCCAAGGGTACTGAAGGACTAACTGAAGTGCTCACCAAGCTATTTTCAATCCTTTCTCAGCAGTCCTGGCTAACTGGGGAAGTCCCAGTTGATTGAAAGTTAGCAAGTGTGACACCCATCTATAAGAAGGGCCAGAAGGAGGATCTGATAAACTACAGGCCTGTCAGTCCTGATATCAGTGCCAGGGGTGGTTATGAAGCAGATCATCTTAAGTGCCATCCCAGTCAGTATGTGTTTATGAAAGACAGGTCCTGCTTTTTTTAGGAAAAGTAGGTACTTTTTTTAGGTTTGATATAGAATCCAGTGAAATTATTAGAAAGTTTTCTAGTGACTTCACTGATGTCTGAGTTATGTATGTAACTCATGTAACCACTAGCTACATGAGCTAGTGGTTACACACTAACTTATGTAGCCTGTTCCAGTGTTCAGCTCTGAAAGAATACTGATTTCTATTTTTCTGATGAAGTCAGGATTAACTAACCACTTATTGAGGGAAGGAATAAGTTGTGCATAAGAATTGGAGGAAAAACATTTCATCGCCTTTAAATGATTCTTATTTGTGTATGAGTACTTTAAGGCAATTTTGGAAGTTCCTCTTAGTGCTGCCCTTGAAATCTCATTTCCAGTGTTTGGAGACTTTATCAAATAGCTCGGCTTACAGGACTGCAATTATCACCTCCAAAACACACATTGTATCTTTACCCTCTCATTGATCTTTTTAGTTAGTATAAAGCAGTCCACATCTTATGAATAACTAAACACATTTTTATCACACATAAACATTTTCTAACCTGTACGATATAACTGTAGTTTTCTACTCAGCTTCTTAATTGTTTGCTTATCAACAAAACAAATTAACTCCTTATTCTTTCTATACACTAAACTTTTACTGAAATCTTCTAAATGCCATTTTCCTGAGCAAAAGTGATGTATTGGCATATTATTGTAAACCACATATTTATGCTTGTAGAAATCTATCAACCCATACAAAAAAAAAATTAAAAGCCATTTCCACTTAAACAGCACAGAAACTCAAAATTCCATTCAAAAGATTTATATTTCCTACTGTATACACTTCTATCCAAAGGATTATCATGGTAAAAGCATGAATCTTCAGACTTTTTGACACTTGCACACATGAAGACTTTGGCACATCAGAGCATGTATTACAGAGGCAGTTGTTATATTCATAAGTATTTGTAAGATTCAGTTTTAGGTACATCTTACATCTTTAGTTACTTCTTGTGCAAAGAAATATTTCCAGACACTTTTATACTTTCAACCATTTCCATATTCCTAGAGGTAGTATTTTTAAAATATATCTGCAGCTAAAAAAAATTCTTGGAATTATTGACATAAAATAAAGCTAGAACACTGCTTTCAGCACTCTCAACTCAGAAGCTTCAGGTTCAAGTTATTTCCACTTTCTGGCTTGTTTATTTAGTCAGTTGGTTAGGGTTTGTTGTGGTTGGTTGTGTTTGGTTTTTGTGAATCAGATCAACATTTTCAATTTTTCTACATTTGTCAGTAAAAGATTCTGAATGACGATGTTGTCAAGAGTAGTTCTTAATTTAATTTTCTGATACTCAAACTGTATATCTTAATGTTTTAAATTAAATACTAACAGTATTTAGTTTAATATTAGAATAGTATCATCTATATTTTTGAGTTTTTTAAAGACCTGATTTATTAGAATTTATAAAGTAAGTATGCCTAGATTTTGGAAAATGACATATTACTCAAAATACGTTTTTCCATTTGAAAGTGTCTCCTAAGGTCAAATTCTGTTAGTATTAATGTTTTAACGACAACAGTCTCATAATTGTATATTTTCCTGAAGAGAAGTTTGCATTTTACTCTCAACATCTAGGTGATTATGCTTTTTAAATATTCATTACGTGAAATGTGTGATAGTTCTGTTTACATTTGTGGTCTTTTCTGATGTTTCTTCATGCAATTTTGGTGCTTGTTTCTGTATGGTTTATACTTTCCGTAGTTCTTCCTTGCATATAAGTGATGATGGGTGTGACTGGGAAAGGGATAATGAAACTGTAATATCTGACAGAATGTGAGCTATGCTGCTGTAATTCATATATTGTGTGTTGTTAATTTGTTTGCATGCTGAATTGCAGAACTGTAGATCACACATTTACGTGTTATCAGGGTTAGATGAGGCTTTGCAGAACAGTAGTACAAATAAAAATAAGTGTTTCTAAGAAAACATTTATTCTAAGTAATTATAATGACTATTCTATTTCTCCCCTTGTTTAAAAACAGAAACGAAGGACCTGATGGTGGACCACTGAAATTAATGAACAGTCTATCATTAGTATCGATGAACATAAAATTGGACATGTTTCATCACTGGGTTTTTAATGAAAAAGAACAAGAGAATTTAGTCTTAATTCATTAAAAATAATATGAGATTAGAATAAATACATTTAACCCCCCCCAAAAGTTTTTTTTCTATTGCAAGCTACTTTAGTGAGTTGCTCAAGACCTACTATGGACTTTAGCAGAAATAGTACTGAATACATGGGGTCTTGCCCCTCCCTCCTGCCTAGCAGCAGAGTTCAACAGTGCTTCAGAGGCAACTTATCTTCTGAAGTTTCAATACTTTTGGCTTACATTCTGAAGACAAGGTAAAAATTTAAAGTAGACCAATTGTTTCTGCAAATTTATTGCTAGTAATAAGCTAAACGGGAGAGGAATCCACAGCATTCACCTTTCACACATGCTGTATACAAACCATGGATGACTGTGGGTAGTTGAGTTTCTAAAGCAGACAGTCATGTTTCTGCCTAGTCTGGATGTTACATTTTGTAGCAGTTTAAAATTTTCAAGCTTCTTTACAAAAAAAGGCTGTTTGAGTAACAAACTTGACTCTTGATTTGACTTTTTAAACACAAATGCTACTTTAAAGTAGCCTTGTAGTCTTTTCACTAAACCACAAATATATCTTGTAATTTTGAGATCCTTCCCCCTTTTTTTTTTTCCCTCAGCCATTTTCTGGTTGCATATAAAATTCTGTAACCAAGGAAACTATCAAGTGTGTTTAGATGAACTTGTCCTGAAGTTAAAAAATCAAAGCATCTTCTAAAAATTTAAAAATAAGCAAAGGACTCAAACACTCATAAAAGTATGGTTTTTTAAAGCTTAGGTTAATACAAATACTTTGTTTAATTATTTATTTGGAGCACCCATTGCACAAGTAAAGTTCATCTTGACATCTTACTCTTACACTGAGAGCTGTAGTTCTTTAGGTTACTCTTGCCAACTTTCCTTTTTTTTGCATTTGCTAGAGACATAAGTTGTCCTCAAGATGTCCCTGCGGCAAAACAGCCCCAGAAATGCCATGGCTTTGAAAGCTTGGGAAAACACAGAATCATAGAATCATAGAATAGTTAGGGTTGGAAAAGACCTTAAGATCATCAAGGGACACCTCACACTAAACCATGTCACCCAAGGCTCTGTCCAACCTGATGTTCAACACCGCCAGGGATGGAGCATTCACAACTTTCCTGGGCAATTCATTCCAGTGCCTCACCACCCTTACAGTAAAGAACTTCTTCCTTATATCCAATCTAAACTTCCCCTGTTTAAGTTTT
>JANHGB010006564.1:18487-43344 GCA_026283785.1 Coracopsis vasa
TGACTGTTCATAAGTGTTAACAGGTAAAGAGTTGGTCCACAGCTGACTGAATCAACAAACCTACTTTCCATCATGCCATGATGGAAACAATTTCTCAGTCACAATATTAACAGGAATCAGATATAAACCTAAGCCATTATAAAAAATGTGTATTTTATCATCTGTTTTCTGAGACCTAGTGAAGTCTGCAACTCAATGCAAAATTCCTGACTGCAGCAGGACAATGGTTTTGCCACAAATCCCAGCTGTAAACGAGTTTGAACAACAGTCTGCAAACCCTAAAAAAAAATAATTTTCTAACAAGGAGTATCAAGTGTGCCAACAAATACTCAAAAAAAAGCTTTCTTATTTTCTAAATAAGAAACATGCAAAGAGATAATGTTTAGACAAGTAACTTAGTGCCAAAGATAGGTATTTGGGCAACAGACTCAACAACAATTTTTCTTGGCAAGGTTCAAAATGTCTACCCTAAGAGACTACTTCTCTCCATAGCTAGAGCCTCAAGTGACTTTTATTTTTTTTTGCTTTTTTAACATCCAGTTTTTTAATTCTGAACCAATCAGAAAAAACTGAAGAAAATACTCTCCCTGCACTGAATAAAAAATTTTAGTTGTCAAAACCCAGGCTACTCTGTGAAAGTTCTGGTTCATGATACCTAAATGAGGAATTTAATCTGAAACACTGGTTTAAGAAGCTATAGAGCTTCCACAGAAAACATTCATTGCTTCATATAAATTTTTATTTTTCAATCTCTGTAGTCATGCATTTTGATATGAACTGACTTCCCCCCTTTTAGAACAGTGTCTCGCTTAACAAAAATCTGACATCCTCTTTCTGCCCAATTTAGCATTGGATTGTCTTCTCCACAACAGCACTGCTTCAGTAGAAGGAGCAAAGCATGCATTCATCATATAAGAGCCTATGGTCAAATGCTTAGGCCATTTTTCAAGGGAAAAGATAAGGTGGACAGAACCCCTTCAAGAGGAAAAGGAAGATAAAATCTTCAACTAGGGTTATGCCAGCTGATGCAATGCATGAAGACGACTGTTTTCCACATCCACCTGCCACCTCAGCCATCATGCTCTCTGTATCTCCTGTCTTCCTATTGCAAAGAGAGGTTCAGTATACCTACCACAGCAGCCGCAAATGAGGCCTCAGATCCACATCTTCAATAACCTTCTCCATCAGCAGGAACTGCCTGTATGAAAATGCTTCCTGTTTACCTGAAGGTGTGAGTGTAATAAGCAAGTTGTATCATGCAACAACATGACCTGGAGGACAGGCAAACCTACACAGGCAATTCCTGCTCAAATATAATCCTCATCCTGGTTCAACCAAGCACTGCATGCTCACATCCAGACATCTAGCACCATGTGCCATCAATAGCATGCCTGCGTCTCTTTGGGAAATCCTCAGTTCCATTACTAAAAGTCACAAGCAAGAAAGCAAAAAAGGTACTGAAGGAGGAACCAACCTGCTTTAAAAGTACCCCAAAGCAAAATGAGCAACTGATTTTCAAAACAAACATGGCAGTCTGTAAAGCAAATGACTTGGGAGAACAGAAAAAAGACCCTATTTTTTTTTTTTCTAATGAAGGAATGGAAGGGAAAATAATTGGCACACTTCCAAAGCAAAACATGTTTCAACTTCAAAGCATCAAGTGCAAAACCAATCCATTTCTATAAAATGATGCTGATACAAAGGAGTTACCTGATTTCACTTACTACTGCCATTAAAAAAGTAGATGCTACTATGACAGCACTCACAAGCTCTGCCTGAAAAGTGGAGGACTCTGGAGAGACCTTATTGTGGCCTTTCAGTATTTAAAAGGAACCTGTGAGAAAGATGGGGAGGGACTTTTTAGCAGGGCCTGTTGCAATGGAACAAAAGGTAATGGGTTTGGAGCAGAAGAGGGGAGATTCAGGCTGGATGTGGGGAGGAGGTTTTTTTGCAGTGAGGATGGTGAAACACTGGCATGGGTTGCCCAGAAAGGTGGGGGATGCACCACCCCTGGAGACACTCAAGGCCAGACCGGATGTGGTTCTGGGCAACCTGATCTAGTTGAACATGGCCATGCTCATTTCAGGGGTTTGGACTGGATGGTGTTTGGGGTTCTCTTCCAACCCAAACTATTCTATGTTTTTATGAAATCTTCAGTTCAAACAGCACACTGAATTTAAACTCTGTGCTAAGAACTCTAGGACAGAAAACACCTATCTGTAAATTGCAAGTACTCAGTGCCTTTCAGTTTCGGGTCCTCTGCAAGGATCACACAATTGAAAGACTGCCCACAAACAAAAAGGTAACTTTAGAAGATCCTGTTTTATCATTCTTACACAAAGAAAAAAGCCTGTAAATTTTCTTGGGGTGTTTTTTGTTTGGTTTTTGTGGGGGGGGGTTGTTGTTATTATTTTATTTAATCTAAAAATCCTAAGGCATACTTCCAGCTGCTCTTGACCATTTAATAGATCTAAAATATACCTACAATAATAACATTAGATAGTTTAAATTCAAATAGTTATGTAGTTTGGTGCAAGAGAATGAATGATAGGTAAAATTTCATAACTAAAATTCTAATAAATTCCTTTTTCATCATATTGCTGAGTATCAAAAATTGTTACTGAATTTCTTCTTCACTTGAATACCATTTTTAGACTAATCCTGAATTCAGAAACTCTGTATCGAAAGATACACCATGGGCTATATAAGGCTAACAAAAGCTTTTAGTCTTTAAGTAACATACAAGTTTAGAACCTAAAATTATTAAAACCTTTTTCCAAGGGGAAAGGGAAAACAATCTTTTAGATGAGATACACTTACAACAAAATTCCAATGTCAACAATTGACCAGTGTTGCAACACTCAGAAAAGGAATATATACTCTTTGTAAAACAAAGACCGAAATTTAACATTTACAGCATTTTGAACTCCAGTTATGTGGTACACACACACACACGCTCCCTTCTCCCCTTACCTCCCCTCCTGCATTGTCAGAAATGAGCTAAAAGGAAGGTGAACTAGTTAGGATTTCAGCTGGACAGAAAAATAGGTGTCCTGGGTCACAATAAAAGCCTGTCTAGCCCAGAATACTGTCTCTTAATAGTGGCTAACACAGATGTCTCAAGAAAACTATAGGAATAGAGCAAACCTATATCAGTACTGTCAAAGAATATTCTCACAACATTCAACAGTTGAATTTACAGTTCAGTAGTTAGTATCTTCATGTTTAATCAGTCTTAATGGATTTCCTGAATGTAAACTTGCCTAGTTGCCCATTAAACACACAGAAACCTTTAGCGCATATATATCCACTAGGGAGGAGTTCCACCATGTAACTACACAGTATGCTGAAACGGCCTTACCTGTGGCTCTCTTTTGCCTTGTTAGCTTTGTCAGATGCCCTGTGGAGGTTCCATCAAAGAAAACTGCAAACAAGCACCTCAACTAGGTGTTCACAGATCTCCGTCTCTATGTCGGCATCTCCATAGATCTCTGTCTTAACCACACTATAGTATATAGTAGGAAAAGGAAACAACCACATGGTTTCTCTTCCATCCCTATTTTATTTATCTATACTGAATTTCATCCACCATTTAAATGCCCTAACAGTCCAATAAGGTCTTTCTGCAATTCTTTATAGGGAACACTGGTTTTAAAACCCTTAATAGTTTAGTAAGGCTAGAAAATATCATTATTCAATCCCCTTTATTTATGACCATGTTGAGCAGCACAGACACCTGAACTGATCCTTGTAGAACTCTACTATTGAAAGTCAACTGTTTACTCTTACACAAGCTTTTAGGCATTTATTATTTTTCTTGCTAGCAGTACCTTCTTCCTCTTCTCCCACACCTCTTAGCTGTTGTAAAAGGAAGAATTACTGACCATCATGGATCAGGAATTTGCCACATATGCTTTGCAGAAAAGACGTTCCTCCCAAAGGGGAATTCCCATACTTGGTAATAGCTGTCCAAATGCAGGTCTTCGCATTTGACAAAAGACCTCTTCCAATCTCTGTATTTGTTAAAGATATTTTAGCACAGTGTCTCACATTGGTTCTTGTAGTGCATTATTTTGATTTATTGCATCTAAACAGATTACATACTCACATTTTTCAGCCTCAGCCAATATACTTTCACCACCACTAACATAAGAAACAGATACTTTTTTGTAGATGTACTCAAAATCATCTCCAAAATTAAAAGGTTGGAGACAAGACTACCAAGAGAAAACAATACGGTTTTATATTACACTTAGGAACCAAGGGGGACTGTTTGATGTCCCTTACAGATTTGTAAGATAAACCTTGGCTGTCAGAGGAGGGCTGAGATAAGCATCAACACTCTGGATGCTGTCTCCTAAAGGATCTCAAAGCTAGCCTTGGGACCTAAGGACTGAGATCTCACTGCTATACCCATTAGTGCAATTTTCCCTTGGATCATGTATTCCTCCAAGTTCTTCTCTCTTCCTTCCCTACTTTATAGTCTTTGATTAAGACAGTTATTACCTTCTGTTTTCTTTTTGCTTTAAATCTTATTTCCTACTTCCGTCTAACAGCAAAGCAGATTTAGTAGCCGGCATCTCTACACTAGCTGGGTGTGGTTATCTTCCTTATTCAATCCTTTTCTTAGGTTTTCAGCATTTTGTTAGGGTCTCACCTTGCAAGGCAGAAAAATCCACTGCACCTCAGCTTTCATTAACCCTTATTTCCTTAAACAAGAGAGTTCTTTTAAAACCCCTTCCCAAGGTACTCCATAAACCCATGATGTATCACTGATACAGACTATTCTTAAATAAAGTCCACAGTCCCTATCAAGCATCCTGAAAGGATTTTAGACAGACCACACGTAACAGTACTAACTCAGGTGACAGAGTTGGTATCAACTGCTGCTAATTAGCAGTACGCTTTTTTTTTTTTTTTTTTGGTCAATTCTGGACACAAAACTGACACAACAATATTTCCTGCTTTACATTTTTATGTTTCTGCATAGGTGCGCAGTGAAGTCAAGTATAAATATGCCAAGTGTACATAACTTATGCCTATTTAATTTCGGCTAGCACGAGTAGCAACAGTGGCAAAGAGGTACCAGCAGATGCTTGAGACCTAGCCAGCAAGCCAGGAATGGTACGTTGTATTTCTACCAATCCTCTTGCCGCTATCAGTTACAGCACAACAAGCACAGGTATGGTTGGTAAGCAGCAACTTTCATTGTATGCAAAAATACAGTGCCGAGGCAACCATGTTATCACCTGAAAATTTCCCACAGTCATCCAGGATTTCACTATCATTAGACATCTGGATCCCACTGTCACTGGCAAAACCTAACAATTGTTATTTGTTACCTATTGACTTACAGATTTTAGTCATCTACTATAAACCCTTTAACTCCTTAAAAAGCTGTTGTTTTCCACTTTTTTTTTTTTTTTTTCTACAGTTTATTTTCTACCCACAGATTCAACATGAACCAACAACTGTAATGGGAAAGTAAAAATTGCACATTAGGTATAGGCAACAGCATTTTACACTGGGCTTTGATTTTAAAAAAGCTGAACTCTTGGGACCTTTAAGTTGCCAGGCAGAAGCATGTAGGACAGAATTCATGAATGAACATGCACCACTCGCTCGTCTGTGCTGCACTCCACTGAGAAGACTCCTCTACCAGAGGCCTGTTCAGACTCCTCTCTCAGCTGGGAGTCTTGGCAGCACAAGTTCTAAGGGTGCTGACAGTGGTGATAACAGTAAGAGGTCTCAACTGAAGTGAGACTACGAATAAGCTGGCATTTTAGTGCTCTCGAAGTGATGCCTACTATTCAGCTGATACAGTATTAGGTATGCAAATATACAGGTAACCTGACCAACGTTCATGTGGACCAGCATCTGTCGGAACGGATTGACACCTTCTCCTGAACATCACTCGTTTCTCTTGAGGATTTGCACAGCGTGGCTCCCGAGAGATGTAATTTTCCTTCGAAAGCCTACACGTCGTGAAAGCCAACACGCTCTCCCGCCGCCGTTCACACACAACAAAGTTTTGCCGCTCTCGCCCCAGAGAGCACTGCAGCCGGGCAGTGGAGCCCCAGCGCCAGCCCCGTCCCCGTCCCCGTCCCCGTCGCGCCTCACCGTCCCAGCTCGGATTCCAGCTCGAAGTAGTGGGCCAGGGTGTCCTTGTTGGAGCCATCGATCCAGTAGTCGGGAGCGGCGGACCCGGGGCGGCCGGTGGCTGAGGAGCCGGAGGAGGAGGAGGAGGAAGAGGATGAGGAGGAGGAGGAAGAGGGCATGGTGACTTTCAGCATGCCGGGACGCCTGTCGGGGGCTGCCCCCCCCTCCGCTGCAATCTGCACTTTAGAGTTATAAGAGACTTTAAGTAAGACTGTAAATCTGGAAACAGACATCCCAGACCAGGCTTTAATTTAGCTAGCAAATGCATACTGAGCTGTTTCTGGTATATAAACAGTGAATGCTACAAGAAACTGTAAAACAGATGGGCCATTACAATGCCATTTTACCTACATGGTATCTACTTCATCTTAGCTTAGTATTTTTCTGTTTTCTCAGTGTTCTTTAGACTGTTACCATGATTTAGACATATGTCCTTGCTAAGTGATAGATTTCCATGTGGAAGACTAAAGATGTGAACTTGTTTGCTTCTTACATGACTCATTATTTAGAGTGCTCACTGGTTTTGTTCAGTGGAATGACGGTAACAGTCACTTTCCCATGTCAGCATTAGCAAATAAGTTTCAAGAAGTCACACTTGGACTATAGAGTAATTCTTTACTGCAACAACAAACCCCTGCTCTAAAGGCCAGGAACTTCCAGTCATTCTTAAAGATGACTCAGATTAAGAGGTTACTGTGAGGAAAGAGACTGCTGAGATGTCTTGATGAGCTGAGGTATTGTGGTCACAAGAGAAGGATCTTGAATAAATACTTTCCTGCGTGGCTTTACTTTCAAAGAGAAAAGAAGTGAGCGTATCACAGAGCATTACTCACAAATTGAGGGTATGTAAGAAAATAGCAAAAGCTCACTGGAAAATTGTTCTCTGTCTATGGAATAGACAGAACTTCCATATGTAGGAAGTTGTGTGGATGCAAGAACTCTAAATACAGACATTCAGTCACTTTGTTATAGATCAAAGACCTAAAAAACATAATGCAGCCTCCTCAAAGCATCAGAATCTCAATTTACCTTCTGCTTCCAACATTGCTTCAAAATAAATTACACTTACCAGAGAATCACAGCATCATAGAATGGTTTGGGTTGGAAGGGCCCTTTAGAGATCACCTAGTCCAAATGGGCATGGCCATCTTTCACTAGATCGGGTTCTTTCCCCTGAACCCAGACCATTTACCTTAGGACAGAGATAAATATTTGTCCTTGTTGCATATAAAAGAAAGCAAATATGTTGAAACTTCAGAAGCAAGCCAAGATTAGAACTGTGTCATTAGTTATCTGCACTAAGATTAGACTGATAACAACTCTGAAACAGGGAGGACCTTGGGGTTAGCTGCTTAGCAATAGGAACTTCTCCCTTTCAGAACCTGACTGAGGCTTGAGAGTAGGATCACTTTTTCTGATTCTTTATAACTTAAGGCTTTCCATGCTGACAGTATAGTTGTAATGTTATTAGTTACAAATCAATCAACTAAATCTTTACCCTATTTTGATTATATGATGCTGGTTATGCATGATAAAAATATTCTTGTTTGATATCAAACCCAAAAAATCTGCCTGAATTCTGACCTCTAAGAGTATTTCTAATCAAAGCCTTATTCTGCTGCCATTGAAGAGTATTATCACTGAGACTGGCTCAGTTCTCTGTGCTGCAGTGGATGCTGGAGAGCAACTCTTCATCAGGGACTGCAGTGACAGGAAAAGGAGTGATGGCTTTAAATTTAAACAGGGGAAGTTCAGGTTAGATATAAGGAAGAAATTCTTTACTGTGAGGGTGGTGAGGCACTGGCACAGGTTGCCCAAAGAACTGGCAAATGCTCCATCCCTGGTAGTGTTCAAGGCCAGGTTGGACAGAGCCTTGAGCAGCGCGGTCTGATGTGAGGTGTCCCTGCCCATGGCAGGGGGGTTGGAACTGGAGGATCTTAAGGTCATTTCCAGCCTTAATGGTTCTGTGATTCTGTGATTCCTTATACCTCCTTGAAGAGTCTAGTCGCCCCTCACTGAAAAGAAACCTGAGTTGAAGTTGAGCTTCACTGTAGAAGAGACGACTGAAAAGAATAGGCACAGCAGAAAATGCAGCTTGGGGGTGGTTGTGAGAATGAAAATGTGTAGAGGCAGATGTCAGAAGTGTATGAATTCTACAGAAGAAGTAGAAAAGACCTAGGAAATAAGCCTTGCAAAGAGTCACAGAAACACTTGTAACATTACTGTAAGGGGATTGGAAGAATTCCTGGTAGCTTCATGCTTTCTCAGGACAAAATCTGAGATTCCTGTTGTATTCTGAGTTTTTCATGAGCTTCCTGTAAACAGCAATGATTTCTGTATCAAAGAAATACCGATTCTATCCTTAGCTTCCCCGCACCTCCCCCAGCAGAAACCATCTGTAAAACCCCAGTCTGGCTCAAATGGATAAGCAAACTCCTCAACAGTAGTACACTTAGTACTATTTTCAAAGTATATTTTAACTGTTGAATAATCTCACACATACGTATGTGTACATACGTGTGTTTATGCTTATGCATACACCCATATAGTACCCTTGAAAAGCAGGTCTATGTGGGAAACTGATTTTGGTCCCAGTCCTGTAACTATTCTTGAGAGAACATCTGTTACTCTTTGCACTAATGGTTATATTGAGAAGCAGGGATGGAACCAAATGCCTTCTCTAGTGTATGTAGCCAAATTCTGAGCAATTATTAAAAAAAAACCTGGCAGGCTGGCATAGGGATTGAAAGTCATTTGCTTCTGTACTGGCCTACATGTCTATGTCATAATGGTGCGGTATGATCAGGTAGATTACACAGTGGAGTAAGGAGTTACTCGATGTTAGCCAATCCTCTGCCTTGTTTGACACAGGATGTCAAATATATATCCTTAAGGACAACATATTATTGCTGTAAGTTTGTGAGTCTTCATATTACTAAACCAGTGGCGTCCCTGGCACTGAGATAGGAGCTACATGCTAAAGTCCTCTTCTGCCACCAGGAGGGAAGTCAGAGTTGCTCCTTTTTAAGCAGAGGATTAGTGGGGTGAATTGTAATATAGACTCAGGTCTTACTTTTAAGCAGCCTGTTAGCATAGCCTGTATGCACTAGGAGTAGTGCATGTAGTTGCTACCAGAGGAAGTGAAGAAAGTGTGGAATTTTTTTTTTCAGATCTACAAGTGATGTAGAAAGTGATGGTTTTCTGCAGGTATCCTGCAATTTTAGGCATTGCCTGCTATTCCTCTGCCTAAAGTTTGCCTTTCTTTTATTTACTTTTATACCTTTCTGTAGTACTTGATAGCTCTTAACTCAACTTTTCTTTTTCTTCCAAAGGATAGAATGTTGGATTTTTGTAAGTTATGCACCTGTGTGAACTAAAATACCAATAATTCTTGAATCTCCTGTACAAAGCTAAATCTGTGCAGTTAGCACTATAGCTGAGCTCCAGCTGGCCAAAACTGCTGTATTTATGTGAATTCATACCATATGTTACAATTCCTGTTTTTTAGTTTTATGTTGTATTTTTAGTAAGTTCTACCTCTCTTCATAAATAAAGGACTGTCCTTTCCTCTGTAGACAGGCGCACCAGTTGCAAATTACAGTAGCTGACTCATGTTACACTGTAAATCAATTGTAGGCAAATAGATTTTCAATTATTGACTAACCAAATCAGCTTATTTTGTTTCTCTGTGTTGCTGCATACACTGGCAACATCGTTAAATAGGAATTAGCCTGCAGCCTTGAAACCCTGCTGTTCAATTTGTAAGTGCTACTTTCCTGTGGTATTTTTTCATGCAGCTTGGGCAGTGTTTTGTTCATTCTTACCAGTCCTGGTAGACCTGTTAATTTGCTGTCTCTTTCTTTTCTATATGGAGCTGCATGTCACAGTTGCCTTACGTTTCAGTGATGCTATAGTTATGCAGAGGGGCCAAGGTGGAGGGATCCTGTTTCCCCCACCAGGTTTTCATTGACCTCAATGGCATCCCATGTGTGAATAAGGAGCTGCCTAACTCTTTGTAAATAACCAAACCCGGAGCTTACCCTTAGAATACAATTTGGGCATTGTAAGTGCATTTGCCTTTTTTAGAAGGACAGATCAGAGGCTGCCTTTGCAGCTGATACATAAGTAGTTCTGTAGGTCCCCTACAGAATGTTGCAGTGTGGTATCTCACATGCTGTGATCCATAGAGGGGGTAAGTATTATCGCTTCCTCAATCCAAACTGCTGTATAAATTAGCCAGTGTTTCAGGGATTTAAAAGCTGTCTCTGTATGGGGTATATATGCATACCCACACATATCTTAAAATGTAAGAAATGCAGTTCATGAGATGTCCTCTGTTATTTGAAGTTCATTTTGTATTTACAGACTCTTGCATTTTATATGCTAATGACTCATTATACTTTCAAAAAGGAATACATTAATTTGATTAATTTCTCACCTTATTTAAATCTTATGAAATGTCACCTGCCATTCAATCTACACACCAGTTATAACAAAACAGCAAATATTACAAAGAGATGAAGCATAAAATTTATCCTAATCACAAAGTAGATATGACAGGTCTCAGTTTATGCCCTCAGACATTGCTGAGTGTGCTGAAAATATGGAGATTATTTTTTCTTCCTTCACAAAATTCATTAGAATAAAACATTTGGTTTTAAATCTGTAGGTGAAAATGTTTGTTCCCATGTCACAGAAAACAAACACAGGATTTTGTAAATTTTTGAGTGAGACTGTGAACTAGATTTGATTTTTTAAATAGATAGAAGCAAAATGTAAATGAAGTACAGAATATCGTGAAAGTTTAAGGGCTTGGGGTTTGGTTTTGTTTTTTTAAGGGTATGCTTTGCTGCTGGCTTTTAGAAATTTTGTTTCTAGAGCCTGATGTTTATTTAGAAGAAATAAATTTCTTCATGCCCTCATTACATAGAAAAATATTGTATCCTTATGTGTTCCCTGGGGCATCCTGTGTGTAGTCTGTCAGTTCACTTACTACAAGAAGGTGTCTCCTATCTGTCATTAGCCATCCCCCATGCTTTGCTGGAGAATGTCAGCTTGAAACCTGTTGAATTTAGCGTCTTTTCTGTGAAAGAAGGGTATTTTTAAGTTTTAGTCCTGTATTTAGGGCATAAAGATCTAGTCTCGGCTTGCCATAGTCATTTTAGACTGGATAGATAAACTAGTTTATGCCAAAGCTTTGCATACTATGACATAATGATCTTCAGTGTTTTCAAATGAATTTGCTTTCTCCTAATGTGGGCGATGTACAGTTCTATTATAATAGTAGTATTATTGTGATTGATTCTTTCCTCCACTGGAGGCTTGTAAATAGATTTCTCATGCTGTTAGCCCTCACTACTATCCCCCAGAGATTTCTGACCACATAAAAAGCATAGGTGCTGATTGAAACATTCTCTCCTTTTTGAGAAAGTGATTCTAGGTTTATGAGTACTTTGTGCATTAATTTCTTCTAGAACTCTTTACTTATATCACAGAAACTATGAGACAGGCTAGAATGACCTTGAGTAGAAAAAACGTAATACTTGCTTAGTTAAGTATGCATTTGAAAAAATACATTTCAGAAAATACTCTGTATGAGAGTAATGCCTACCCAGATTAATAGTTTTATTATTAATGGCTTTAGACGATATTATATCATTTAATTGATGTTTATAAATAGCTTCTTTCCCTGTGGTTATGAAATATAACATTTACCAAACTTCTTCTTTGATGGAATTTACATATGGCACATCATGATGATTAAAAGCCAGCCGTCTTTTCACAGCATGGCAAGAAATAGGATTTGATTTATCTTCCTTGCTTGCCTACCACTTGCTGTGACTGTACTTTTGAAATTTTAATATTCTCATTTCTCAAAAGGAGCTTGTTATGTAAAGTATTATGTAAATATCTTTTATGCTTTGTTTTGGGCTTTCTATATAAAAAATAATAATTTTAATGTGATAAGCAAATAAGGAAGGTGGAATAAAAAGTCTTCTCAGCCAAACATATATTTGTCAAAAGAAGCAGATTTCTCCTTCAAAATCTGAAGGAATTTAAGTGCAGTCTAATGTGAAGTGTGCAATGAAGTCCCTTCCATGAGAACTGTTTAGCAAATGAATGGCTGGAAATGTGTCATTCCTAGATTTCTGTTTCTAACCTTTTATAGATTAGTGCAAGCACAGTATGATTTTTCTAAGATGAACAGCAAATCACAAGCCTGTTGCATGAGGGCAGACAGATCTCTTCTCCTGCCCTCCTTCCTCACACTCCCATCTTGCAACTGCCTCCCCAGCAGCAAATGTGACTCAAGGTCCAGACCTCTGGCTAGTCAGGCTGTGATGTGATAATCTCAATGGAATGGAGATGCAACAGCATGAGTCTGCTAAACAGACTACATTTTGAAAGGGTAGGGATTGTTTATTCCTGTTGCATCTGCTCAGACTTCAACACTCTCACTTTTAAAATGCTGGCCTTCCTGGTACAAGAAATCTGATCAAGGTGTTCTTCAAAACTCTGTGCCATGCTGGGAAAGTCTAGTGTAAACCTGTTGTCTGTCACCTTCTAATTCTTTTTAAGCAATTAAACACCTGCTGATTCACTGAGGTTGCACCAGGATTTTTACTTTGATTTTTTCCATATTTTAGCTTAGTTCTTTTTTCCTTTTGTTCAGTTCAACAAGGCAGCTAAAACTAATTTGACTGGCTTCCTTTTCCCCTCCTTGAGTGACAGACTGTGCCTACTAAACACCTGAAAATAGAGAGAAATTAAACGTACCCAGTGCTATGGTTTAGAAAACTGAGTACAAAACTAAGTACTAAAATCAAATAGAATATTTTCTAAAGCTACACACAACAGAGAGAATTAACTAAGGCCTGTACCAAAGGTTTGAAACAGGAGGTGCACAATAGGTGGTTCATATCAAATACAGCAAACCCAGAGACAGATTGGGATTTATTTCTTTTAATTGGGTGGTGGTTTTTTTTTTTTTTAAAGACCATTTCGCTTGCCAGTGTGTCTACCTCTTAAAAAGCTTGCACATTTAACGTGTAGAGAAAGATGGAATAAGTATGCCAAAGCCAAATGAGATATGTCTAGCTCTGACAGTTTGAACTGGTGGACGTGAATATGTCTCTGTGCCAAACAATCCTACGCTGTTGCTATTAAAAAATAAGAGGAAGCAAACATATCCCTCTACTAGTTTTTAATAGACTATTTCATACACTTGTCAGTTTTCTTTGCTGGTCTTTAGAAACGAGTATGTGAAAAGATGTAATTATCAGTTCTAAAAATAACAGATAAAATCATTTCAGAATTGGAGCCCTGCTGGGGCTTTAAAGCTGGCTAAGATTTTTCTGGAAATGCTCTCAGGTCCTGCCTCATGAGATGATGTACGGCCTTAAATCCTGTTGGATCTGAATGGTAAAAAGGATTAAATGTTCTGCAAGGCAGAGTAAATGACTTCCTGTCTCAGGAAGAATAAACATATAAGACCAGTGCAAAACCTATTTTTCTTGCGCTGTGCATTGTTGTAAATGCTATTTGTTGTGATAAACAATATATACAAATAGACTGTAACCACATTGCCACAGCTGAATCTTGTTTTGCTAGCTATAGGAGGAAAAAAAAAAAAAAAAAAAGAGGATTAGATAGGACTTCTTGGGATTTAGTTTATAAACTGTAAACTGTGGCAAATCTCCATTTAAATAACTCTGGAAGGAAGCTTGACACTCCTGAGTTTCAAATTCAGAAGTTTCTCACTTGCTAGTTCAGTCTGCAGTAGTGAATTCTTGCTGTTTCCAGAAAACTGTTGAGCAACAAGCTGCTCTGTCTTGGGTAGAAAAGGCTTCTGATTTCTAACATGGCGATTTCAAGCACTCTGGATATTTGTTTTCTTTATCATTTCTGTTGCACAGCAGTATAGAAGTAATTAACCACGAAAATCTGAGGAGAACTATTCAAGTAATGAAGCTAGTAAATAGATAGACATCTACTCTTTGTCTTTAAGACACACTTTCAAATCACAGTGAAGAGTTCTTCAAGCTATTGGTTGTATATAATGGGAAATTATATCAGACAGGTGTCATTTAAGTAATTTTCTGTATGATATGC
Organism: Coracopsis vasa; assembly: GCA_026283785.1. NCBI lineage: Eukaryota > Metazoa > Chordata > Aves > Psittaciformes > Psittacidae > Coracopsis > Coracopsis vasa. The sequence goes on from JANHGB010006564.1 coordinate 32,759, forward strand.
CATAAGGAAAACAAAAGAGTATAAATGATTTATGGCTGATCTTTTATAGCCCTGAAAGAATATTCTAACAAAGGGGAAAATCATTATTTGTCTTCATTGCACTTTTATAAGATAATTGTTAGGATGCTGAGCTGAAGAACATTCAGTTTCTGTGCAGCTATTTTAAATGTTGTTATATAATGCTTATATTTAAGCTGGGATAAATATCTTTTTATTCCAATCAGACATTCATTTTTGTTGAAACATAAGAAACAGCTTATCTTTGTCTTGCAGAACAGAGTATAATTTGTATTTACCATTACTGAGGAATGCTGTAATTATACTTGTGAAGATTAAGACACAGATGAAAAATGAGGAGCCTTTTCTTTGCTTATGCCAGGTAGGGCATAGACTACACAACTGTGCTTATGTTGCTCTGCTGCTGATTTCAGACATGCCCTGTTTTAACAGAGAATTTCTGTGCCTGCTTGCTTGATCTTCTCCGGAGCAGAAACCATTGCTGCAGTGTGTCTGATAATGTTGTGCTTTTGTACATAGGAAACGATAAAGTATGTATGTGGTCTCACAGTGGCAGGGATAGTAACAAACAGATGGCTTCAGTTTATCCCTACAGTGGGTACCCAATGAGCAGAAGTGAGTTATATTTTGCATTGTTCTCATAAATCTGTTTCACTGCACTTCTGCAAGATGTGGCTGGGTTCAGAATAACAGTAGCAAAATGTGTATAAACAAAGCTAAAAAAAAGAAATACTTTTGTGTCCAATTTCAGATTTGTTAAGTGATTGTTAGGTACAGGCAGTGTTTCTCGGAACATCTCTATAATGGTATTAATGTAAGAATATTGCCTAGCTTAGTCATAGTATATATTCATGGTAGCTGACAGCTATCTGACACTTGAATGTTTCCCTTGTGTGTATCAAAATATTTTTTATTTCATTGCTTTCCATTGGGATTGAGGCATTGAGTGTTTTGACCTCAGAGATACTTGGTTCAATATGAGATGCTTAGCTAGAATGAAACTGGTTTAGCCTGTGGCTCAGCTTCAAGGCAAATGCATGCCAAAGAGACCAGGGCTTCAAGAAAATTAATAGCAGAGAGCTTTGTACACACTAATTAAGCATTTAGTGGTGGAGAAGGTGTGGTGAAAACTCCTACAGTTCTTATTTGTTTAATGTACTTAAGACACCTAGAATTGTTAATAAGGTAGAGAGAAAACAGGAAATCGACTAACCCTGCTTTTGAAAGCATGTGAGATACTGTTATAGTTGCTAGCAGTTGTTGCATCTAAATCAAGGTTGTCTCTACCCGTTTGTTGTAAGAGTTTTGCACTGCAGTCTTTGCAGTTTATGTGGACCAAAAAACCACACCTTCTGTGCAAAGCAAGGAGTTTATTGTTAGTCTAACTGAAATCTTGAAAGTTTAATCAAAGTTACTATTATTTGAGCTCTGTTACATACAATAAAGAACAACAGCAGCATTACAGAGAAAGTCTCAATTATAATACATTTAAAATAATTACATACACTTCCTACTGTCTTCCATTTTGCTCTGATGTTATACTTGCAGTTTCTCTCTGGAGCCTTGACAGCTTCAATCATGCTAAAACAGTAATGGAAGTAAGAGTGGGTTGCAGTGAGTCATCAGCATCCTAAGTCTTTTACTAGGACAAGTATGTTGTAAATGCTTTACTTACCCATCACTCTAGGGCTCCTTTGAGGCTGATTTAATATCTTCTTGTAACATGCTGTGCACCTTCCTCTTTTTTCACTGGTTTATGGTTCCACATTACATCCTGTGTATGGTATGTTTTAAAAATGTTGGATGCTTGTTCTCTTATGATCCATCTCCCAAGGTTGCATCCTTTACTGACCAGTAATTGACTAGCCTGCCTGAACTTTAAGACACTGGATAATTCAGGCAAGAAGGGACTTCTGGAAGTCCCCAGTCCAAGCCCTTGCTCACAGCAGGGTTAATTCCAAAGCTAGATGAGATCTCACAGGGCCATGTCCAGTCAAGCTTGGACAGCTTCCAAGTATGGGTATCCCTTGTCTTCCCTGGCCTCCTATTCCTGTGCTGCGTCACTCTCACAAGGAAGAATCTTTCCTAATCAAACCCCAGATTTTTTCTTGTTGCAACATGTGCTCCTTGCCTCTGGTCCTTTCTCTGTGCACTTCTGAGAAGAACCTGGTTCTGCCTTTTCTATAACTCCCCTTTAGCCAGTAGAAGACTGCACCTAGATCCATCTGAGTCTTCTCCAGAATGAACAAACCCGGTGCCCTCAGCCTCCCTTTGTACATGACATGCTCCATTCCTTACCATCCTAGAGGCCCTTGCAAGATTTGCCCCAGTTTGTCAATCTTCCCCTTGTTCTTCATTCAGAAGGAACACAGGCAACAGTGGTACTTGTTGTGTGTATTGACTCATCCTACTTCAGGCTAGCCTAATTGGACCACACTGGCTGCAAATACAGCTTCAGATGCAGTGCACACAGAAAGAGTCAAGCGGGAGAGCAGAAAGGGTGATGCCAGCTCAATGCCCTGGCCTCAAAGTCCAGAAGTAAACAGATAGGGATCTACAATGACAGTTCTTCCAAGGGGTTGCACAGAAAGGATGGTTTTTCTCTTTCTTGCCTAGTATGGTCCATCCCCACCAGTTTCCCAGCTGCAGAGATATACACTATTGTTTTGAGCATGTGTGGTATCTGAAGTGCTCTCCCAAGGAGTTTTTCAGGTGGTCAGCACAGGTTTCCTAGAATCCAAGAATGGTTTGGGTTGGAAGGGACCTTAAAGATCATCATTCTAACACCTCTGCCATGGGCAGGTTTCTCAAAGCCCCATCCAACCTGGCCTTGAACACTTTCCAGCTTGCTCAATTCCACCATGGTCCACTGCAGACATCAGTGGCACTGCAGACAGATTTTCTTCTGCATCTGCACAGAAACAGCGTGTAAAGGACAATCAGGGCAGCACAACTGAAGCAGGCAGCTGAACTGCTCTGAGAACTGGCAGCTCCACACCAGAGGAATGGACTGTGGTTTTTGAAGGTAAAATTATGCCTGATAACAGCTCAGTGATACCAGAGTTATCTACAATGTACCGCATGAAACTGCCCTTTGTCCAGCCTGGGGAGACTCTTAGGGATTAAAAACGGCTCAATTGTTCCATTCCTCCTCCCAGTATCAGGGTGGAAGGGAAAAGAGGCATGATCAAGATGTTCATGGACGACAGTCAAGCCTTCTTGATAAAATTGCTTTCTGGGGTCATTCATACTGGGGATAGCTGAAATAATAGCTAACTCCAGGGGATCTGCTTGGTCCTGGATCTTAGAACACAAAGAATTTAATGTCTTTTTTGTAGCCCTATTTTTCCTTTATAATACAGGCTGTAGGCTCTGACTCTAGGTGAGGACTAGGGCTTTGATATCTTCTAGAATCCTCTCGTTTTCCTAAATAATTCAAGCAAATGATATTAACACAGGTTTTTGCATGGGAATTGGAATCTAAGTATGCCTGGTATGTGTAAGAGATAATCAGAGCAATACTGAAGCAGCATATGCCAAATTTTAGTTTTTATGTGTCTTTGCCTAACTTTCCAGCACTTTTGCTGACTAATCTGTCCTCCACAAGACCCCTGCCTTATTTCTGTGTGGCTTCATAGTGTCATCTTTGAAAAATAAAGCCAAAAACAACTTGTCAGGACAATATTTTTCCACTTTCTTCAAAATATAATACCCACATGCCCTAAAAGCTACGGCCAGAACTGCAGAACCAGCAAGACGGAGTCTAAATCCAGTAGCAGGCTGAAGACCTGATGTGTTGAGGCAAATGATGACAGAAATCAGAGCTTCCTACTACTGAAAATAGGGAATTTACACTGGCAGAGCATATATAATTTTCTTCTATCCCCAGAATGTCCACTGGCTTTTAAAAACATGATTTTATTATGGTAGAAAATCTGTTTTGCTATAACTTTCTGGCATACAACAGTTGCAACAGTTTTCTGCTTCTGAGGCTTATCCAGTTGATGAACAATGCTGAGCAAAGAAACTTGGCTTTCCAGCAGCAGGTCCTCTAAAACCTCTGTAGTCTTTGCAAGCTTTTTAAAAACTTAAAAAAAAAAAAAAAGAGCCCTGCTTTGTTTTTAATAAATAGAACCCTTACTGATATGACCTTAAATACTTATCAAGACTTGTACAGAGCAAAGCCATACATTAGCTGCATGCCTTCAATATCCATGAGTAATGAGGCATCTCCAGCACTACAATAAGATTTTGATGCCAGACACCACTGTCATGTATTTTCTCCCTCTCATATATATGAATGTGTGTGAGAAAACCCCACCTTCATATATGGTATGTCTTCCTAGCAACATTTTCACATGAGAGAGGGAGGCTGAGGTAATCTTATTATCACCAAAACATTGTAAAAACAGCAGAGCATTGGAGAACTTTAATCCTTTTCTAAATTATGGACTGAGAACATTACAATCATGCTGAGCACAAAGGCAGAGCTGCAACTTGACAGGCTTGTATAATTTACAGCCTCCATAGTAAAAGAGGTGTTTTTATTAAATGACTGCCTGAATTTCTACAGCCACTTCAGACTCTGATGATACTGGGGAGGCTTGCATTCTGCTGCCATCATTCAAATCCTTCCCTTTCACCACATGAATATGGCTGGCACTCCAGTTCAAAACCCATATACTATTATTTATCTATTACTGCTCGTCAATTCTCAGCTGAGGCTCTTTATGCTGTTACCTTAAATAGCTTTTCTTTCTCATTTTAATAAAGCTGTTTTCTTTATCAAATAAGCATAAAACATTAACTAAACAATAAGCAAAATCAATTTATCCCCAGGAAAATGCCCTTTGCAAAGAAGGCCTGTGGCTTATGTTCATGTATTCAAATTTCTATTTAAACATATGACAAATAAAGAACTGAAGCTTTTTTGCTGACTGAATACTCATTTACTGTAAGTACCTAACATTATTTTTCCCTTCTGTATTGCACAGAAAACAAGGATATTTGTCCAGTGAAAGCGGTAAAAATACTTTTATCAGCATCCACTAAAAAATATTTTTGCACTGGTAAAATAAGACCAGGCAAATAGAGTGGGTGACTTCAATCTCAACATTACAGTGCATACTCTAGAAGGATGTTTACACTGCTGGAATGAAAACAATTCACAACCAAGCTTTTAACTTAAAATAAGTAATGTAAATATTTATCAGACCAGTGTTTTAAGGCCTATATTGCTAAACTATTTCTGCATTATATTGGGAGTGACAGCTATTGTTAAAATTGAAATGCTTTCATAGCAGAAATTTAACTGAAATCCATTTAGCCAGCATGGAATTTTGCATTAGTGAGTATATATTTACTGGGCTTAGAAAACTCAGGTCAAAAATTGCAGACAGATAGGCCTTATCCTGGGAATGTGTTTCGTCTTAACTTGACCTCTTTCTGTGGATCCCACTGATAGTAGAGAGTCTGCATCCCTCCCTCTTTTAAGGCTGGTCCTAGAGGATGAATTCTGGATATTGTTCCACAGTACATAAGCAGCTGCCAAGCTGTAAGCCTGTAGACGCTACCATTGACTCCTCTGCAAGCAGATAAAGTTAACTAAGTGCTGGATGAGAGGCACAGCACTCAAACCTGCGCAATATCAAGGCTTTATGCCTCAGTTGGTCCTCAGATCATCATTCCTCACTCTCAGAAAGAAGCTCCATTGCTTTCCTTTATCACCTTTGACTTGACATCCTCTACCATCTTCAAAATGACACTGCGGAGACAACTGGAGGAGGAGTATAATGTCCCCAGCACAAACCCACAGCATCAAGGAAATGCATCTCAGGCCATCTGCTCACATGTGACACGCTCTTCTCCCCTCCCACAGCTACTGACACAACACACCTCCCATGCTCTGCTGTGGGTAGCTTGGTTGAGCTTAGAAAGCCAGTAGTGCTCAGTGTCTTGCTCGATACCATCTATTCATTCACTTCCCACCTTCCTAGCATTTCCAAGACATCCCTGCATGCCCTGCCTGGAGCTGCTACTGCCATCTCCACATCCATGCCAGATCCAGCCATGTCAACACTGGGGCCAAAATAATTAGCCTCAATTAGCCTCAAATAAACTTGATTGACTCCATCCGAACTCCTGACTCCATCCAAACCCCCTAAATGTCTATTTCCAGGAGAGTTAGGCAAAGACCACAAGCAGACACTTGCATACGGACTCACCCGCTTCAGCCCTTTGCAGTGCCTCATCTGGAAAATATTTATGGCTGTTTGGGGACCTTGGATGCTGTATCACACCATCCCTAACTCTGTCCCATTTGATGTGCAAACCTTTATTAGGTTGCTCTTTTTCCTCGAGCTGTGCTACACTTGGTGCAGGAGTACGTTGTAGTATTCAGAAATGCTACTTTGGAAACAGGTGCTTGAAGCAGAGACATTAAAGGGAGAAAAAGAGACTTTCTGTCAGAAGGGCCAGAGATAAGAATGGAGACAATGGTCAGTGAGATCAAACAGTGGCAGGAGAGATGAAATGTGCTCCTCGTGTGTGGCAGAAGAGCAGAGAATGCCAACTGCTTTATTATTTCCCTGACTTTACAAGTCTAAATGAGGTACAGCTCACACTTACGGAAGCCTGATTACCTGTTGTGAAGTTTTGCATAGCAACTTACATGACTTTTTAACCACTTCAGAATAAGAATTCCATGCAGTTAAATAGAAACAGAAGAGCCTTGCACTGAAGAACACAGCAAGCTCCACATCAATGCTTCTGCTCCATGATCACTAGCAGAAAATCATTAGTGTTGAAGTCCAGGGTTTACTGGTTAAAAAGGAGTGTAGTTATGCCCATCCCAGTCAGCAAGATCTGTGTGCACCCAGCTCCATCAATAATATGAAGGCGGTGTTGCTTAGTTACACCATGGATAATGGCTGGAAATGGAAGGAAATCTAATTTCAGTTTTAAATCAGCTGTTAAATCAGAAAAACTTAGCATACATGACACCAGGACTTTTTTTATTATTGACTCTGTATTTATACATATGTAGTCCACAAAACCAAAATAATGTCCATATATATATATATATGAATTTTAAACCAGAAGTGGTTAAGTTTCACACATCATCTGATTTCAAAGACTTTTTGTGAGAGTCTTAAGAAAAAAAATCTAAAAGAAAAAAGTCCAAACTGCAAAACAAATGTCAAAGGGTGTTAAAACTAAACTTACATGAAATTTCACACCAATGGGCTGCCTAGATTAACAAGGAATTTATGCTCTCTTTTCATGATACCATTATAGCTTTTGGAGTAATTTCAAGGTACTGCTTTCATATACTTGAACAGAGGGAGTTGCATTTGCCCACAGAAAGGCACACTCATGATTGATTGCTTTACCAGGTGGCACCTCAGATACTGTGACTGGTATCTAAAGGTGTTCCAGCTTTCAGTAGACTTTTAGGACTTTTGTTACATTTGAAAGCTCTGATATTTAATAAAAGCTCATGCTTTTGGTTCATTTACTGTTACTGTCCTGTTTCCTGGAGGCTAATGAAGTACGAAGTACAAAGTCCTAAACGAGTTTTTCTACACAAGGTAACTCTCACATTGTGTTGTTCTACAGCTTCTTTCAGATCTCCTCTGAAATGAGCTTTTAGTAATATTTTCCCCCAATAAAAAAAAAAAACAGTTCATGCAAGGAAAAGTGGCACAGGAGCAGCACAAGGACATCATGTCTACATGGCACTGTGCTTGAGTCAACAGGACAGCCCAGCGTTTGGACCATGATAATCTCCACACGCAGTGCTTGCTGCTCTGCAACATGGGGATGTATGAGCTCCTTTGGGCCCAGTTATACCCTTCAGAATATTTTTGTTACAGGACTTAGCACATTCCCAAGATGTAAGAGGCAATGTTTGCATTTTTTTTCTTTTCCACTTGTAGCGGTCTCTCTTTCTGTGGAAGTTTCCCAGTGTTCCACACTGTGTAAGCGTCAGGGGATCTACTTCACTCAGAATTTTGCTTGTCTCACCTTTTTCAAGTATCCTTCTGGCTTTTTGACTTGCATTGATTGTCAGACTTCTCTTCTGTCACAGGTCTGGCAAACATCCACATTGGAAATTCCTCGTCTTGCCTCATACAGTCCTGCTTTCTCAAGAACATCCTGTTGTAAGGAATCTTCATTTCAGTCATGTTGTACTGGATTAAAAATAGAATTATCCAGAAATGATTAATCTCTTAATTGTTAGAGGGGAAAATCCTGAAAAGGCGAAAATGTTGGGAAGCATCTCATTCCCCAGAGAGAAACAACTATGGAGAATTTTTAAAATCACTTTGTGAATTCCTCAAAACACAGTTTTCAGACAGAGGACTAACAGCTCAGAGAACCTGAGCTCTGCCCACCTCTCCGAAGTTTGGTTAGGCATCCAAAGCTATTTATGAACAAATCATTCACTATCCATATGATTTTGGAAAGACGAGAAATCAACTAACTTTGTTGATTTGTGACTCATCCATAAAAATAAGAATTATGATCTTCACCACTTGTATCTGGTCTGTTTAGTTCATTTAACATGTATGTTACTCAGAATGAGGATTTTTCTCTCTGTTCAGCAGAGTTATGAAACTAGAATTACAAAAGGTGAGAAAATGGTTCTGTTATCATGTAAAAAATATTACAGAATTTACAGAAACACTTTTAGTGTTTCAAACTAAAATGTTTCATGAGGCCTCAGAATTTATTTCAGGCTAATAAGATGAAGTAACAGTGAAAAACTTGCAAGCCAGCTTCTAGTCTTTTCTCAGTTTCCCACTCAGATGTGCAGGACATGAGGTAGACAGATAAAGACCTAATGACTGAACCAAGTTAAGGAGAGTACAGTACCTAGAAAGCTCACCTGTCCAATTCCTGACTCTGCATAGGGCAACCTAAATATTAAACCATATATCTAAGAGCACTGTCCAAATGCTTCTTGAGCACCATCAGGCTTGGCGCCATGGCCCCTTCCCTGAGGAGCTTGTTTCAATGCTTGACCACCCTGTCAGAGAAGAACTTTTTCCTAATATCCAACCTGAACTTCTCCTGAAGCAGATTTAAGCCATTCGCTTGCATTTAGAAAGAAGAGATCAGCACCTCCATCTCTACATCCTCTTCTGAGGAAGTTGTAGACAGCATTCGTAGGGAAAGCATCAGGATCATCAGAATTCGCAGCAGTTCAGAGACTGCTCAGGTCTGCTATACAGAGGAAAATTTGCTCTGCACATTTACCTCTTAATTCTGGAATTTACCCAATTTTCTTTTACTCAGACCTGTAGCTACTACAATCTTGTCTTTTACCACATTTCTTGAGACAGTCTATAAAAATCTGAACAGTTCCTCTGGTTTGGGATTGCTGGGTTTGTAGGCAACCTGACAATGGTAAAAGTCAAAGAAAAAAGATGAAAGAACAGACACCGGCAGGCTTACCCTTGACCTATGAGATCCTTGCTCATTTACCATTCTTTCACTTCCCCCCATCCCCACTATTAGAAAGTGGTAGAAGTAGAGAGCATTCGGGACAAGATATTCATGCAAAATGTTTCCCCTTCAGATCTGACATCTCAGGCTGCCACTGTCAGACTGGTGTAATGCACTTCATTATCAATAGCTCTAACCAACACTACCTCTCCTTCCAAATCTTTCCACTTGTGTATCATAACTGAGAAGAGACCTAGAAACTTTGAATTCCTGTAACACCTGAGCACTGCATGTGTTCGTAAGAGGGTTTAGCATCATCACACCCCCCTTTACAGACAACCGAGGCATGCCCCAAAGTTCCAAGGTCTGCACCTAACTAGGAATAGAAAAATAGTTGTCCACAACCTGGTTAAGGACCTTAGCCGCTAGATAAATGTGTTGAGGTGTTGTCAAGACCAGTTACCATGACAAGGCAAGCTTATTTATTCTACTTCTTGCTCCTAGGTCTGGGTGACTGCTGCGGTCACACACAGAGACCTGCAGCTACCACGACCCTGCAAACGTCTTTTCTTTTTGCTCAAGAGAAAACAGTGCCTCTAGGACAGTCACAAACTGACACGCCAAGTCACTGACTGACCACACTGCGCCCGGGAGCTGCAACCATCCAAGTGCTACAGCCGGGGCAGGACGGCAAATGTTGAGTTTTTAATGACACCTACTGCACACAAAGAGCCATGGAAACTCCCTGGATCATCCACCACACAAACAGTGACAGTCAGCGTGTAGTACCTCTCAGCGCCTGGAAAGAGCAGTGGGCCGCATCTCTCCTCTCAGCTGTGGTACAGTTTCAGCGGTACTCAACCTGGTCGCAGAGGCATTTACGTGGATGTAAAACACTGGGAAAGATTGGATTTATTTTATTTTTATTGCAGTTTTAATAGTAGTATATTACCTTCAGGAACCACAGTGTGATAGAAAAATAATCTGGTCTTAAGCAGCAAAGAGGAGTGCAGTGTAAACATATATATTCCATATGAAAATAGGCTGAGAAAGTTGAGGCTGTTCAGCCTGGAGAAGAGAAGGCTGCATGGAGACCTCATAGCAGCCTTCCAGTATCT
>JANHGB010006567.1:8244-19198 GCA_026283785.1 Coracopsis vasa
GATTATTTAATGAACAAGCTTGGATCTATACAACCAACATCACAGTCATGCTTGGTCAGAGCCAGTCCATCGCTGAAGTATCAGAGACCATGGGACTCCTCTCCTGCCGCTCAGGCAATTCTGAATCCTTTTGTCCACACCTTTTTTTTATTAATCCACTCATGCATACACACTGTTAATTGCATTTGCAGTGCGATGCTAATGTGTGCTGTTAATTAGGTTTCACTTTGATGAAATAAGCCATTCTTACAGCTCACTGCCACCAAAAGAAATGGTCTCACTCCATTTATTTTAACTCGCTGTTCCCTATTCATTTTCCTTTGCCAAGTTGCTTTGTCATTTTAGTGCTGTGACCCGGCTCAGTTCCCTGAGCAGCAGAAGCAGGACAAAGGTGGGAGCAGTGCTGAGAGTGGGAAGGAGGTGGGAGCAACCAGTCATCCTCATGGCAGCCAGCACTGGGAGCAGCTCATCAGGAGCATGAGATGTCACTCTCAGATACTTTCTTTGAATTTTGCTTCCCAGTACTTTTTCACTTAGTTGTTGATTTGACTTGAGGTGTTAGATCAGTTCAGTGCATGGGATCTCTTGTGGTTCTACTTTTTTTTCTCTGAGTTTTATCAGTTGTAAGAAAGAACCAGGCCTGAAAGAGCTGACTTAGCCATGTATTTTGCCCACAGGAGTCCAAGGCAGGTACATCAGCATCTGTTCCACAAGCCAAAGCTCCCATTTAGCCAAAGTGAAAGGCCATAGGGAAGTAATTAGTTTTATTTTTGCTTCCTACACTGTATTAATAAACTAACTGACTTTTTGTGCTTTTCGCTGATGCAGGTTTTGAAGGAATCGCTGCGGCTGTACCCACCCATCCCGGGGACACTGCGCTGGTTAGACAAGGAGCACATCATCGACGGCATCAGGATTCCTGCAAAAACAACGCTCTTTGTGAGTTCCATCCACCGTCAGCAGCTTTTAGCTGCTGCAGTTGATCCAAATGTGATGGATTTGTGTATCAGGGGGCAAAAATCCTCCCTGAGCATATTTCTACCAGCCTCTCTGAAATATTGTCCAAAACTGGGTTATGAATTTGGATTCCTTTTGTCTGGGGTATGGAAGGAAGTTATGATTTTGTACTCATGACAGTGAAAAGGCATTTTCAGTGTGCTGCTCCCGACTAACATAAATAAACTTTCTTGACAGTTCAACACTTACATAATGGGAAGGATGGAAAAGTATTTCAAGGATCCACTCACTTTCAATCCAGACCGATTTAGCAAAGATGCACCTAAGTGAGTTTCTTTTTACTCCCAGGTTATTAAATATGTAATAAGGAACCATTAAAGGAAGAGATTTCAAGGGGGAAGGAGAGAGGAATAAAACTCTTTTTCCATTCCAGTATGAGTATTGCTAAATCCTAATCCAAATGCAAGTAGTCATAATGTGCAGCTTTTGTTCAGAAGTTCTTTAGACCACATGATACTATCTAAAAAAGACCAGTTCTAATGTTGTTTAATGTTTATATTGAGGACAAAGCTTTGGGCCAGTACCAGGTTGAATATTTTGCCAATATAAACATTTAATGTGTGGTAGCCTTGGATCCAGGATGCTCGATACGTCTCCACATTAGGGAGGGGATGAGGCTGAGGGACAGAAGATGCTGTTCAGCTACAGGACAGGCAGCCTAATCAGTAATCTAATCAGTAGTCAAGAGTGCAGTAGGAGGGACCAGTGACCTAAACAGATGGTGCTGATCCTTGCATCTAGCTGCTTTATGAGTCATGGATTTTGCTTCATCTTAGAGTTAGTCTGGTCTCCTGAACCAAATGCACCCTCATTCACATGGTTCAGAGCTGCCCGAAGGAGCAATAACTGGGTGGATTGTTATGTCCCCCTGATGGGCTGGAGAGCGTTTAGTGTATGCTTGATAATTCAGCTTTGAAATAAGGTTTGCACATATCAGAACAGCTCTGGGAGCTAAGCCATGTACATGACAAGGAAACTTGTTGCAGAGCTGTACTGCTGCTCTGAAGCAAAACCGTAAGAATTTGGAGATTTTCTCAAGTGAGCATTTCCTTGCTGCAGTGATCAAATATTCACTTGTTCACCTCTCGAGGTGACAGTTTTGAACTTTTTTTCTTTTTTTGCAGGCCATATTATTGCTATTTTCCATTCTCTCTGGGACCCCGGTCCTGCATCGGGCAGACATTTGCACAGGTAAGTCCTGGAATGACACTTCATTAGTGAGCATTGGGTCAGGTCAGGGTGTGCTGGCTGCGGCTGGTAGTGATGGTACCAAAGGCCACACTGGTGGGAAGATCACCACCATGCCCATGACCGGGCATGTCTCTCGAATGCTATCAGATATACAGGTGTCGAACTGGTCCCATATCACTCTTGCACTCATCAGACCAAGGTGTCTGCAGGGGAAAGGGCAGCAGGGTGTTCTCCCTCTGAACTGTTCTGGGTCACCCTGCTTGAATCCAACCCCCTTGATGGGAATTGCAGTCAACATCCCTTTGTCAGCCAGGGTCAGACACACTGGGGGTGTGCAAGGGCTTAAGGGCCATCCCATGAGTGCAGCTGGCAGAGTCAAGGCAGGAAAAACATCAGCTGGCAGAAGGGCACAAGCCAGGACTGGCACTGAGGAGGTGAGGAGGGGGCTGCTTGGATGGGAGGAACAACTTAATGAAGTAGTGAACATGGCAGGGAGCATTTCAGGAGGATAGTAGGAGACTGGCTCTTCGGGTCTGTGCTGTTGAGTTCATCCAAGCAGCAGTGCTCAAGATCCTCAGGTTAAAGTGCTTAGTTTTACACTCTGATCTCCAAAACGGGGTTAACACATAAACACAAGGACTGATCTTAGTGTCTGTCAGTGGTCTTCAAATCTAGGAAGCCCCAGGTGACTCTTCTTCCTGCTCAAACTCAGCCAGCTGCATTAAGAGAATAACATTTAACTTTTAAGTCTCTGTATTGACAGAGCAGCATGACATAATACACTGACTGTAAGAAGCTGCAGTCCAAGCTGTATTTGCTGTCACTGATAATGAGTTTGCTTTTCTTAACAGATGGAGGCAAAAGTGGTGATGGCAAAACTGCTGCAGAGGTTTGAATTTGAGCTGGTACCAGGGCAGAGTTTTAAAGTCTTGGATGCTGGAACCTTGAGGCCACTAGATGGAGTAATGTGTAAATTAAAGCCAAGGAGCGTTGCAAGAACCTGCCAGAAGTGACTACTTGGGGAGGGAAGCATGACATGGTAATGTTAGTATATCTTCTAATTTTGAAGATCTTCACACTAATCAAAGGTTAGATTTTTCAGGCCCCTTCAGAGGGTTACTAGACTGAAATTTTTCTTAGCCTTCCTCATAATTTACTGAAGAAAAACATAGGAGTCACTCTAGTGAGCATCTTTAATCTGGAAGCGTACCGGGAACTGCAAAGCCTGTTATTTTCTTGGGGGACTATTTGGTTCTGACCAGACTTGGAAAAGAATGTCCTTTCACTGGAGTATCTCTGGAGCTCCACACAAACCTGCACTCAAATCCCACCTGATAGTTTCCACTAAGCTTCCTTAACAACACAACAGGGTCTAAGTAAGCCCTTGCTGGGGGAATTTCCTACTTACACAATGGCATTGGAAAATTTTGTAGAGCACAAGATTTGGGCTGAACTTGGGAAGAAAAGCTTGGAGATATTCTCTTGGTGAAAGCAATTTTCCCATCCCTACTCTAAATGAGAAAAACAATTAATAGGAGGAATCTGAAATGAAAATCAGAAACTGAGGGCACTACTTTTCCCTGTTGCTAATGCCTCAGTCTCTCCTATCTTTCTTCCAGTATCATTAAGAGCATAGATTCCCAGCCCGTGCTGCAGAAGGGTGCTCTTCTGCTTCCTCCCCACAGCTTGTTCTCATTCTTATGAGGCACTGTTCCTTTTTTGGGGGGGTCTTGCTGGGTATATTTTAACCTGGATCATTTTCCCTGTCTGATTTACCATGAAGCTACACCAGGACTTGGACGAGAAGGTTTTGTAGGTGCAGCAGGGTTGGTGGTAAGTGCCTGTAGCCAAATGCTGCTTAAAGTGACATTGCTGCTGAGGTGTGTCTATAACTTGAGCCACAGGCAGGAAAAGGTCCTGCACCCCCTTCTGCCAATGTGCCAAAATTGCCCACTGCATGTAGGCTTGCAGCCTAGTTCTGCTAGGGAAAAAAGTATCATGTGAAATTGCCACTTTCCATAAATATGTGGATACCTCATATGAGTTTGGGCCTCATCTATCATGAAATGCAGGAAATTCAAGGCATTTGATGCTGCCATTGTTGTTTCTTACCTGTTTGAATTGAAAGGGCAAGAACGCAGTCTGTACACTGTCAAGTTTCCACACCAGGAGTGTTAATGTCGAAGAGCTTTCCCTGTTGTACACCATCTCATTCAGTGCAGCAGTGGGATAGAAGGCCAAGAAGGTTGATGTGGTTTTTGGTAATACAAGCAATGTCGTATAATATACTGATATGACTTACACCCTGAGGTACCAATAGCTATATTGCTAGTGAAGGTTTAGTCATCTGTTAGTAGACCAGCTCTTTAAGCCCTTGTGCTGGACATATTATTGTATCCTTCTAGACATTAATAAAAACCTCATTGGAAAACCTGAGGACTTTCTTTCTGGATGTGTGTTCCTGGGAGCTGATGTGATCAAGAGCAGGATGCTCAATGTGCTTTCATCTAGATGGGCTGGTGGTGTAACAAAAGGATGAATTGTGAGAATATGTTGAAGGGAGGGAAGGATTTCAGTGGTGCAGGGAGCAGTGTATGCTGTGAACAGCACACAGCTTGATAGACATGCTGGCAAATTGTGCCATGGAAATGTGAGGCACCATCATGCCAGCTCTCTGCTCTGGCCTAATGACCGAGTTGAAATGCATTAGTTGCACAAACAGGTATTGCCTTCTGCTACCCCTGCGATGGCTATGGGCACTTCCAAGGAGAGCTTAACGGGAGTGATAGCATGTTAAAGCTCTCCAGCAAATTTTGTCAGACCTTACCTGCCTGAGGCCAGAGCTTTCTGTCTGCTTAGTGCTTACCCTCCTTGGATGCTCTTCCTGTTCTCTCTGCAAGCCCAAATGCCATCCAGCTCTCCAGGGACTGCTGACACGGGCTTTTCTCCTATTCAGGCTCCCAAGAGCTCTCGCCATTGTTGCCTGTCAATGCTGATTGCCTTCCAGCAGATGGCAAGCTCTCATTGACGATGCACCTAGCAGGAGCAGCACTGTTCTTCATTGACAGCCCCTCTTTGGAGACAAGCTGTCCTGGCTCCTCCAGGACATCCTACCACAGGATGATGCCCTGCAGTGTTCTCATGGCTTCATCCTGCACCCCCAGCCAGGAGGTGATCCCTGCTCTGTCAAAAAAACCCAAGTAGGATCAGGAAAGCTGCTCCCAGATGCCTTGAATGCCAACTGGGTGCCAGTACAGGGTTTGCCAAATGCTGTGGAGAAACTTCAGGCCAGAAGTGGCTGTGGGGAAACAGCTGTGTCTGCCATAGGCTGTAAAAGACCTGGGGGCTGCAGCTTTTTCAAACACCACAGGAAAGGACAGTTTTCCTTATTCTGGGGAAGAGAAATGTCTTACTTCACTTCTGGCGCAAACAACCATTACCTGCACCAAGAATTCTACTAGAGATCATGGTTGGTAAGGCAAAAAAGCAGAGCAAGGTCTGTCTTCCCAGTGCTATTCCCAGCTGGTTGCAGGAAAGTATCATATCCGTAGGTAATTTTTCCTGTACCCTTTTCATGGCTTTTGGGCAAAACAAAAACCTGGAAGTGGCTGCTGGGGTGATTTTACCCTGGGTGCCACGCAGCACAGCCGTGTGTGGGATGCCTGGAGGATGGAAGCAGAAAGGTTTCTTGGTTGACATGGAACAGCAAAGCCAGGCTGCTCAGGGCAGCTCCTGCCCCTGCATCCTGCAGGCAAGAGCCTTCCCTCTGAGCTCCTCTGGCTTTCACCCTGCTCCAGATGCACATGCTTGCAGATGGACAGGAACCGTGTGGAGGCAGCCAGGAGCTCGGCTTGGCAGGACTCAAGATGAGCAGCTGCCTTCACTAAAGATGTGGGCACTGGTGGTGACACTTATTCCCAAGAGTCTGTCTTTATTAGCGGTGTCTAAGTCTTCATCCCGTTCTGACAGATGGCTGGTGCAGGTTTCTTTGATCCCTTTCCCAGACCTATAAACTTTTTGCCTCCCTCTTCTGGACTTATGCCCAGGACTTTCATATATGAGCTCAGAGCGAAGACTTCCCTCCAAGATTTCTCCCAGGTTTCTTTTATGCTAACCCAAGAGCTTCATTTTATCCCATTTAGATCGGTGTTGCAGACAAGACATGAGGAAAAAGCTGGTACCTAGGCCTCTTGAGAAGGAGGGAACCAGTTAGGGGACATGCACCCAAGGAGCCTCTGTCTTTTAGAAGGCAGCAAACCCCCTCACTGCTGGCAAGGGAGAAGGTAATGCTTTTTCACCCCAGCTAGTCTGGAGCACAGGAGGCTCTCCGTTTTTGCATCTGCACCTCATGTACAGACTCACCTATATCTCCAGAGAGGACCCCAGCTCTAGATTAGTGCCAGGACAAAAGTGGAAAAAATCTCCACAACTTTTCATGAGAGGAATCTCATTATAACCCTTGCAGGAAGCCAAGAGAAGCTCAGAGGTGTGGGATTCAATCATGCTCATTGAACCTGTAGCTCATCCTGATACATTCTGAATGGTGGACAGCCTTTTGCTCCATCTATAGCCTCTGGAGGAGTGAGTGTACATAAAAAAACATAAAATACTGTGTTTCTTTGCTGGAGCCAGGTATGCAGAGCAAGAATCAGGATATTTCAGGATCATCTATCCAGCCATGGTCAACTTCTAGTTACTTTCTTCACTGCACCAGCTTTAGAGCACTGTACTAGGTGTGTGGGGCACATTTAATCATCATATGTTCAAAAAACCTGAGGCTCCTAGGATGCAGTGTGAGCATGCAGGTTAACCATACATGTATTTGTGTTTGGTGTGGTTATATGATGAGAGCTGTAGGAGGAGGCCTTTGCTGGATCCTAGCAACATCTGCTGTTGAGACAACGCAGCCACAAAGCAGGTCTGCACAACACAGCCGATCTTCTTCGCACATAGCTCACATGCTAGCAAAGGCAATAATGTCAGACAGAAACTTCTTTCTGCTGTGTTACAAGAAAGGGATGGCGTGTACTGGGTCAGACAGAACTGTTGTGCCTTCTCTCAATTTTCCCACAAATTGCAACATCTTATGTTCTCCTGGACTTAGAGACAAAAGAAGCACTTGCAGATGAGGTGAAATTTCCTCACTGAGGCAGTGGGCCCGCTCTTCTTCCCTCCTTCAGTGATACCGATGACAAAGGAGGCATCAGCAGGGTGGAGAAACTGCCCACAGTGGGACACTGACAGCATCTCAGTGGGATCATTTTGAGGTTTCTCCATGTTGCTGCCCACGCCAATGCTTTGGTCTGCTCGACAGGACACTTGATGACATTATTTGTAATTAATCACTGCTGGTCTGCCTTGTGGTAAGGTTTGGAGGCTGCACCCAGGTTACTCTGAAGCTGAAGGGGGCCCTTTCCTCTGTTTTACTCCCTGTGAGCTCAGCCCCTTGCTGTAGACTCACAGCCCCCCAGCTGCAGGTACTGCGACTCAGGGAGGCTCAGAAAATGGAAATTAAAACAACATAAAGAGGTCAAAGCTAATGAGCTCAGAAGTCTTTCTACCGTGCCTTCCCTTCTCATGTGAGGGTCTCCGTGTGAAATGTTTGGTGGCAAGTCCTGCCCTGCTCACCATGCCCATGCACGGGTCCGTGTGAGGTTGCAAGTGGCTTTTGTCTGTCACGGAACTGGCAGTGATGGGTGTTTTTTGAAACAGGAAGTACTGATTCAGATATTCTCCCTTCAAGCCCTGAAGTGTCTCCTGGACTTGTCTTGCTATCTCAACAGGCTTTGTGGTGAACACGGTCAAAGCTATCTGCCTCCCACTGCAGTGAGCAGGTAGACTCCTCTCTGAAGGGAGTTTGCTCTCTCTACCTTCAGCACTTCTTTGTCCCTCCCAGGACCCACAACACACATGAGGTCTACTCTGAATCAATATTTTTTTGGAACAAGCCATCTTCTGATCCTCCTCCTGCCACCAAAGGCCCCCAGATTTGCTGGGAGTGAAACAGTGCTCAGAAGCAGAACCTCCTCAAACACCTGTATTGTTTCCTCCTCTCTCTTCAAAACACTTCAGTGACACCTATATTAACAAAGGAAATATGTTCTGGACCTTTCCCTGGCACTGAGGTGAACTGGGACAGAATAACTGTGTCTATGGAGCTCTCTTATCCTTCAAAATATGGTGGTCACATGCAACTTGCGTACCAGGAAGGCTATCTGGCACATCTTGACTCCAAGATCATACCAGAAATTGTCAGGAGAGTGACAGTGGCCAGGGGCTGCTCTAACAATGTAGCTATGTTGAAGATCATGTACCAGTGACCTAGGAATGTACCTGTCACTTTTAACTTTTCCAGTCTGTCCTAGTGTGAAGCCTGCCCACCTTTAGAGTCAGTCTGTACTGACAGGCTAACCCTGATAGCAGTCTGTTTAGTTCCCATACTGAACTTCTGCCTCTCGTCCTTCCCTTTCAGCTCTATGCCCTCCCTCTTACAGCAATGCTGCTTTCCACACATCTCATTCTCTCTGGAAACGTCACCACACTGATGTCTCATGGTCCAGTTGTCTTTCTCCTCTTTGATCCACCTGTAGGATTTGCTTCTGCTCTAAAGTGCCCCCTCACTGAGCTCCAGTTGAGGGTCTTGCACTCTTTAACCCATGCCACTGTCCTCACTGGACTGGTGTGGGAGAAATTGTTCCTCTGGTACAGGCCTACTGTAACAATATTAAAGAACTGCTTCCTCAAATGGACTTTATTTGGTTAAGCCTCACTCTTGGTGCAGTTCCTCAGAAGATCACAGCACTGTAAGCTACAAGCAGGCACTGGAGCATCTTCAGTACCTGAGGCACCAGCCGCATCCAGTTACTAGTTTATGCTGGATTCACCCTGAGGATCCTAGCAGGGGATACTGGTGCCAAGCACTAGGGAAGACTCCAGTTCTATGGGGTCTTTAAGCTTGTTTGGTAAGGGTTGATCCTTGTCTCGCTTACCCTCACCTTCCATCTCTTCCCTTGTTACCTCCTCTCCCCTCTTTTGTTTGTGCAATGCCTCCAAGGAACTAAAGGACACTCAAATGACCATGTACTCCTCTGCTACATCCTTGCTGCAGCATTTTGCCATGTTTCCCATTTAAGGCATCAGCTCAAAAGGTGAGGCCACCTCTTGAGCCATTGTCTGCAAGAAGCCTTGCACAGCAGAGCCATGATATTGGCAGGAATCCTCAAGTGCTAGTATAAAGCAAATAAATAATCAACTATTATTATTTGTATGTATCTGTGAGTCTTCTCTAATAGATCTTGGTATTATTACAGTGCTGAGGACAGGCTAAATTAGATAATACTATGCTCAGCTGGCATCTATTCCCTTGGAAACACAGGTAAAAATGCATTTAATAGCTCTTTGGTGACAATGAATATTAATTATGACACAGATGTATACTTGATTTGAAAATAAGGATGGTAATTAAAGAGCTATTAAGGTTAAAAAGCAACAAAGGAAATTCAGCTCCTGAAAGAGCCATGCTGGGATCATGTGTCTAACCTGTATGTGTGTGGATAAGTACAGGCAATGAGATTTCCTCCTTTATTTTACACACTGGCACTGGTGGCTTGAGAAAGCAACCTGAGCAGTGTGCTCTGTGTTGTGAGACAGGAGAGAGACAACATCACTGCTGTACCTTGAGGAAGCCAAGGAGGAGCAGACATGTCCCAGGGCAGCGCCAATACTGCAGGACTGAGTGGTCCCACTGCCTGATCACGGCTAGAACAACCCCTGTGTAATCTCACCCGCCACATCTGCTGGTCTCCTGGTGCAGGCAAAAGTGCTGTCATGAGGAGGCTACCTCACCAGGCTAAATGTCACCCTGCTCCCTCTTTGGGAAGAGTCCCTTAGGCCAGTTGTGCCATAAAAGATTACAGCAGATACTGAAGCAAAGCAGGCAGAGAGGCAGATCGTTGTTTAATTTCTAACCCAGTAGTGCAAAGGTAAATAAAAAAGTGAATCAAGCCGCTGGGCTGGTGCTTCAGGCCACTCGGTGAGGAATGCTAGCGGCACACTGCCTACATCAGAAGCAGATAAACTGCATCTGCCTTTGGCCTAAGCTAACCCGACCGAGTTTCTGCGCAGCAGCGCCCGGTGCAGACAGGTGTATAAACGCAGGGACAGAGAGGAGGCAGCACTCCGCTCCGCTTCCTCGCAGCCATCCCGGCAGTGCAGGTGCCTGCGTGCGGCAGAAGGCAGCCCTGCGCTGCGTGTGTACCACCAGCCATATGGATGTCCTCACAAATAAGTGATACTGCATTTTCTGCCTGGATTGGCTGGTTTAGGTAGACGGGGGTTCTGGTGGCGTTTTTCCTGGAAAAGAATTACAGTTCGATGCTTTCGCCAGCGTTTCGCTGTTTGAACCTTTTAATCAGAGAGACGGCCAGCGTTTGGTTTCTTAGAAACCTGACCTGCGGCTTTTCGGAGGCACGGGAACGTGGTATCTCAGCTTGTGCTAACTTTAATCCGTTTTCCGTCCCTCGGCTGCACTCCGCGGTAGCCGCAGCAGGACGGACGGATTTCACGCCCGTAAAATCCGCGGGTTTTGCCATAAACAGACTCCTTCGGGAGGGTGGGGCGCTTTCGTGCATCCATCGTGGCGCTGAGGCCGTGCACAGCAAGGAATCTTCATGCCATATGGCATCGGCCACGCGTACCGTTCAGAGCAGGCAAATGTCCCCAACCGTCCGGTAGGTTTACTTCCGTG
>JANHGB010006579.1:0-28059 GCA_026283785.1 Coracopsis vasa
TATGCAGTCCTTAAGTACCTTACAGAGCAGAATCTAAATCATTCTTAACACTAAGTTGCAGAAAATCTCATCAGAAAAAACAAAACAAAAAAACACAGGGGTATTGATTTACAGTATTGATTTTACTTCCAGAAAAATTTATTGTACTTGTAGAAGAAAGCAGAGTTTGACATTCGTAAGTGCACTCTATTTTCATATATACGTACCAAGGGAGGAGAGCTCTGGTTATAGAAGTCAAATCAGTTCTAGCTATCTGTCATTCAACTTACAAATATTTCTGTTATATTTTGAGAAGTCAAAAGTTAGGCAGTATGTTGCATTTAATTTTAAAAAGGGTATTAAGAGCAAAATATTGATGACCATCTGAATAACTGCTGTTTTTTTTTCTTGCTTATGTTTCAAAAATCTATTACTTTGAGAAATATTTGCTGAAGTTGGCCTGTGTAAGATTGACTGATACTTATCCTTGAATGAGCTCAAGCTAGAAAATTTGATTACTTGTCAGATTATGGAATAAGATTTTTCCACAGCAGAAACTCTGGAATTTCTTTCTTGATGTCCTGTTTATTTAAATTGCATAGTTTAATAATAATTAGAACCAGTACAAGTTCTTACTGATTCGTGATTAACCCTTCCATAGGCAAGCATGAAATAAATGAATGTCAGTTGGGTTCATTCATTGAAGACTAAAAGTTCAGCAAGAACTTTGGCTTCTTAAAGACAGAAACCAAGTCATTCATTAGAGAAGGTTGTCCCAAATTACCTTCAGGCAAGCAGAGGTTCAACATCTCTTAAGAATACAGTATGGAGTACACTGATCAAGAAACAGTTATTTTTGATAGGTCATCTTGCAGATCTTGAAGCAAGATCTGTCCTTCCTTGACAGGTGGGATAAAAATTAAGGAATGAAGAGGAGAGGCATAAGGAATGATGCTTCCCAGTATTCCGGTTTTACAGCATTGAAGAGGAAAGACAGGAAAAGATGATGGATGGTAGGACAATAACAAGCCATTTTTACCCATCGGACATAGACATCTTCGCTCACATCTCTTCTCCCCCTCGAATACAGATTTGCTGGCTGCTCACAGAATGCGATTTCTGCTGAAGCCCTATTTTTAATGGTCCAGTCTTCCAGTGACTTCCCCACAGATGAAGCAATCCTAGCCCCTTTCTGACAGTCTGCAGTCATTGCAGCTGCAGGAGAGATGAGCTTCAGTCTCCTGCAATGTGATGGAGGGGTGATGAAGGAAGGAAGGAAGGGCTTTTACATACATACAGATTTGTTTGACAAAATGAAAGAAAAATGTACTGTCTTTGAAATATTTGAAGAGTAATGGCTTCAGGTAAAACAAGTGAGAAATAAATATATTAGACTGCATTACATCACAACAATGAATTTGATTTCTCCTAGGTATTTTATTTATGCTAAAACACTTTATTTGCTGTCTTTTATTTCCCTTACTACTTTCTCATCTCTTTATACTTGTATGAAATGCAAGTAAAACAAAACACATAAATCAATAGACCTAATTATAAGAGACAAGAGTAGGTTGTATTTATTTCCACTGTTGGAGCCCAAGACTTTCAAGTTTGACATGTTTTCTGATGACTTATTTGTTCATATCTTCTATAAAATGCAGAATCTCCCGAGACATTCAAGGCAAAAAAGAGGCCAAGAAATTATTGTGTTTCTGAACTTGTTTCAAATGACTCAAAATATAGTATAAGTTAAACTACATGGGGAAAAAGAAAGAAACAAAACCTAAACCTTTATTGTTAGTGGCCACAACTTAATTCACTTTTTCTGCATTTAAACGTGAGTACCAGAGAAGCGGAAAAAGTTATATGTGAAAGACAGGATTAAAAAACACCTTGCCATTTTAAGTAATTAAATATATTAATCCCAAACTGTCACTTCCCAAATTTTTCTCTTTATTCTTCATAACAGTATGTCTTGGCCTACTTATTTCTTTAAACAATTCAGTACTTTGTTGCTAAATGCTCGAATTGCATCTTTCCTGGTGAGAATTGACAGTCTCCAAACTACGGTTGGTATGTAGGCTTCTTGTATTGGATATTGAGGTCTTACTTCAGATACAGATGGCAGGTAGTTCTGAGGACACTTCTGTTGTCTGAATTACTTCCTTTGTCTTGAATTACTAGAAATGTTAACTCTGTAATTCTTTCTTCCTTGTAATGTGTTAAAAGTATTTTCCCTATTTTTTTCAAAGGAGGTAAAATTTCTCACTTGTCTTTTCTGAGATTGCCTGTGATGCTGGCACATGTTTGATAAAGATACCTTTCATACCCCTTTCTTAAAGAATACTACTTACGCTCTTTTTGGGATTCAGTAGCATACAGGATTGGTTGACTTTAAAATACTTAAGAAGATGAAAGAAAAATGTCCAGCTGGACACTATATAGGTATGCAGTAGTATGTGGTAAGATCCAAGTCTGCTAGCCACGTACTTCTACCTATTCTTCTGACAATCTGCTTTCAGCACAAATAATACGTTGTGGGAATTATGTACTCTCTGGAACATCTGGGTAAGCTATGGAAAACAGCATGATGCTTTGCATAACCAGACAGATTACATCAACACCAAATCAGACCTGGGAGGAACTGCAGACTCCTGGGTATGTGTGAAATTGCTCTTTCACCTTCTCTTGTAATCTTTTCTTAGGAATTGAATAACTCTCCCAGATCACATGGCTGTAGTTTTTAGACTTGGATCCTACCACAATTTGAATGTCTGTCTTCATGATGCTCCTTTTAACGTAAGGGAGAAAATCTACTTTTCTCCATAAATTATAACATTTTTTTGGTTTTGTGCTTCAGAAAATTAAAGTAATTGATGCCATGTCTGTACAGAAAGGTTGTAATAGCTTGTTATTCAAGTGAAAAAAGGAATCATGAAATGAATTAACAATATTCCTCTAAAAAAGTCATAGAAATACTGTTTTCATGTATATGTGCCTGTTAATTTTAGTTTTGAAAGATAGATACCAGATCTCAGTGTGTGTAAACAATATCTGTTGCACCTGGGCTTTAAAAAGGTAGGCATGTAAAATCCTTTTTCATCTCTGAAGATCTCTACAGTAAACCTAAACACCTGAGCCTAACGCTGAATGCCGTTGCTTTTCTGGGTTTAAGTTAAACCCTTGATATTATTTGACCATACAGTACTTTTTTAGTATGTGAATGTTCTTTGTTGTTTTTTTTTCTCCTGGAGTTGGAAAACAAGACTATAAATCCCAGTGGCGGAACTTGAAAAATTGGGTTTATGTGGTTCAAATCTTTTGAAAATTCTATAAAGCAGCATGAGACATTGTTCTATTCAATTTCTAGCTATTGATCCAACTGAATGCTTGTTTGGAGATTGCCTTTGCAGCTTTATTTGAGCAGAAGAAATACTTTTCTCTTTAGAGATAGGATGTGTGGGGATTTCACTTACAAGGGACACATTTCATGTATACATATTTCTCATGCTGAGGGCAATAAAACAGTTTTGCCCTTGAAGCTGGGCATTATACTTCTAACTTGCACAGCTTCCATGTGTGTTAATTACAAAAAAAGATAGTGAGCAGCTCACAACTGGGAGATGAATGCTTTGCCTACCAGAGGAAAATAGTTCTGATTAAAGATATGACAACCAGACGAGTCTGTTTCTGTATCAGGCTCCCTGTGATAAAGCC
Organism: Coracopsis vasa; assembly: GCA_026283785.1. Taxonomy (NCBI): domain Eukaryota; kingdom Metazoa; phylum Chordata; class Aves; order Psittaciformes; family Psittacidae; genus Coracopsis; species Coracopsis vasa. The sequence goes on from JANHGB010006579.1 coordinate 3,697, forward strand.
ATTGTTGGCAAGAATTCAGAACCAAAACGCATGAATCCTTGGCCCAAGGATACCCAAGCCTACCATTGTGAGAGGTGATGTGAGTTGGCCTAATTGCCAACTATCCTACTGACATAAAGGTCATACAGATGTTCTTATTCAAAGGTCTTTGTTTGTTTGTTTGTGCACTTGAAATGGAAGAGGTTTTTCAGAAATAAGTACAAATGCTGATTACACCTACTTACACAATGTTGCTCTTTATTTTTTCTTTCAAGGTAAGGCAAATAATCTATGATGTTCCTATTTCTCTTTTCCTCTGCTTCACTATTATATTTTTTCAAGTCACGTGCTTTTGTTAAATTGCATTTATGTTTCTATGTCTGTGTTTTATAAATATATATGGTGAAGTTCTATGAGCTAAAAACTGTGATGCAAGAGCAGAGATAACACTATAGTAAACTGGTTCTGTAAAACATGCTCAAGAATTAAGGTACTTGCTATTCATGTGAAAATTCAGAGGTAGACCAGAGATAAGCATTAAAGCAAAAACCTAAAATACCACTTCCTTAGTTGGCTACAGTTACTTATTTTTGCTTTGTGTTAAGATATTAGGTGTCTCAGGAAGGGTGAGCAAGTAAGTAATCTTTACACCTAAATAATGATCTGTATGAATGGTCCCTGGAACAGTGAGTTCTGGCTTTTGTGTTTGTAGCTTCATCCATAGTATTCAAGCTGAGTATGAACATGAAGGCATTTGAAAGGTATCCTGCTGAGATCCCTAGCAAGTGTTCCTCTGTGAATGCTTTCTCTGACATGTAGCGTAGGAAACGAGTGGGCTTTTTTCCCTTTGAAAAATAAAAGTTGTTAGTGCCTCATATTGTCACATGATTTTCAAATTCACCAATAATGATGATATTTTGTGCAGAACTTCGCTGTGGGGATTTGCATTTCATCTTTTCTTTTCTTGTTCATTTTGAGGTCATGCATGAATGGGATCTGAAGGTTTGTGGCTCCTGAATTTGAAGCTTCTCATTTGGATGATTTAAGTTTGCATTAGCTGAATCCTTCTGGGACTTGGGGGCTTTGGAAGTTTAGCTATTACAAGGCCACAAGAGTCTTTTGGGGGCATCTTTTAAGACTCATGAAAACTTTTGGCATTCAGTGATTTTGGTGTTGCCCAGTCCTTGGCTGAATTAGTGTTTGTTAAACAAAATTTCTACCCTTCTCTGGTACTTTCAGGATTATTTCATGTACAGAATTGCATTATATTACAAGCATGATAAATATACAGTATTGACTTAGTGTTGTGTTTCATACAGTCTGATAAAATGGTATTGATCCATCTTTAGTTTTGAAGGTCAGCATAAAGTTTACAAAGAGAAGTATTATGAGGTTAGGAAACATTATGCAATAGTTGACAATTAAAGTATTAAAATGTGACCTGCTGTTGCAGGAGCTTTCAGCAAATCTTTTAGTATCCTCATCTGTCCCAAACTGCATACGTATGATCTAGGTTTTGGCTAATAAAAATTAATACAATATTGTACTGATTAGGATACTTTGCACTGCGATAATTCTTTCCTTAGAACAGCTCAACATGCATTATTACACCTTCACTTTAAAGCATGCAGTTACTTTATTGTAGAGTAAATTCGTTACCAGCTTGGGAATGGGAAACATCTGATTCCAAGTGTCTCTTTTTCTGCTGGTAGTATTTGGTTCTTCTTTAGTGTCTATGTCCTTTGCAATGCTTAATAACTTACGTATTTAGTCTCTTGAGATAGGGGAATATAAATAGACACCTTGAATAGGAAATTAAGTGAGAATTGGAAAATAGTGCATGGAAAGTAAAACTGTAAATAGAACCCGCAGCTGTGAATTTGTAAAAGATCACTGGGATTTAGTTTGAATAGCTTTGGAGACTCTTGTGGTCCTTTTATTGAGGAGGGATACAGTTGTGCTTCTGTATAAGGTTGCTTCCCTGAACTAAAGTCTCTGTGATGTGCTCACTGAGTGAGCAGTAAAAGAGGAGGGATAGCTGAATGGTGCATCTGTGCTAGTATTTTAGTTCAGATTGGAAACCTGCTTTTGAAGCGAATCTGGTCATCCCTATTTATGGCAATGTGATAGTGTCATGAGCTGCTTCCTGTCAGATTAAGTGAAGATATTCTCTAGTTTTGGGGGTAGCTATTTTTACTTTTTTATTTTCTAATGTTAATTTCTCCGATAGAAATTCCCTGTTACAAATATTACAATTTTGATGGTCAATATAACAGAGGGCAAAAAGGAGCAAAAAATCGCAGCCTCCAGCATATTGACAAGATATTTTTTTCGAACAATAAAAAGTCACATGAAGAATAAAAGACTAAGTACTTTTTCAATCCCTAGTCAGCCGTCAATAATAAGTAAGCTTCTCTATGAGAGCTCAGAGAAATTGCAGTTACAAAATACGTATTACATTACTTATTTTGCAAAGAGGGGAATGGCTACAATAAAAATGGGAATGGCACACAGCAGAAGTCATCTTTTACAAGTAAATGTAAAAACTGTTAGAAATCAGAGGGTATTTTGGAGCTGTATAATTTTATAATAATGGAAATTAACATATTTGTACCTTTAATCATACTGAAGGGAAAGAAATAAGTATCATGCGTTCAAACTAACACTGTGGGTTGGAAGAAGTATGCATCTTAATCTTGCTTCCATTTTGAATGCACAGGTCTTATGCTTACTGCTATGGTACTGCACTTCAGTATTAACCACCAGCTATGTTTGTAAAATGAAATGAGTTGTGCCACCCACCTGTGTATCCTGGAGATAACTGTGTCATCTCCATAAGTCAATAACAGTGCAGCTTTTGGGTTTTTTTTTTCTTAATTCTGTGTAGTCACATATCTTGCTGTATCTCAGTAACAGTTCAGTTGTTTTTTATTTAAAGGAGTTTTCAGATGTACAGACATCTTGTATTTTCTTTTTTTGCCTATATGGAATCAATATCCATAATTTGATATAGATGGGGTTATTATTGAAAAAATCAGTATCAAGTATGTATCAGAAATAGCTCTCATGAGATACTGAAACTATAAAAATCTTTAATTTATGGATGAAAGGTATCATTATATATTGTAGTCTACTATTTGTACTTAATATTTCTGGCTTTGTTTTTCTTAATAAACTGCTGGTTTAGACAGTCTGCAGGTAGTTTAGGTTAACCTTATGACTTCATTTCTGAGGTGTTATTTCCATACTTTAACTTGATAATTTCCAATGAAAATTTTTCATATATATGTTATGTAAATGGTAGATAGGCAATACAGTTCATTAAACTGAAACTTACCTTTAATATTACAGAATTCACTTTTTGAAAGGAGCTACATAATTTATAAGCATAAATAGTGAAGTATATAAAAATTTAACATTTGAAAACAGGTTTATGTCTGCTCTGAAGATTGAAAACAGTATTCCTCTTTCACATGAGTCTTTTAAGATGTAAAAATTCAATTCCCTTTTTTAGAGCTATGACTACTTACCTGAATGCAGAGGAAAAAATGTTCCCACAGAAAAAGAAAAATAACTCTTCAGATTTCTTGGATCATTGGAACTGAAGTATATAAAGTATGAATTGAATGCTTTGATTATCGACCTTCATGAAACCAGGGCTCTGCAGAAGAAATTTTTATGAAAGCAAAAATAAAAGAGCATCTCTGAAGATTGTTAAATGTTTACAGCAGCAGTATAAGTTAGTGGAATGGTATCATCATTGGCATTTTGCTGGAGAAACCCTGTATTTTGTCAGAATGATCACAAGTTGGATGTGTTTATCAACCTTTGCTGATCAAAAGCAGCATCAGCTGAAACCAGTGCGAGATCCTGGGTTGTAATATTTAGTTCAAAGTAATATATTTAGTAAAAGCCATGCTCCATTTTTTATATTTCCTTTTAGTTCTAGTCGCAACCTTTACTCAGCAATGATTTTTAAGCCACAATATCCTCAATAAATGAAGAGGGAGAGATTTTAGCAAGCTCTTTGCTATAAACATATATAAAGTGATGATTTCTGACTTTATTTTAAAATTTCAATGAAATAAAGATATGCAAGTGAGATAGAGAGCTGGTAATTCCATCCTACAGTTTTTTGTGTCTTAATCTTCCAAAATTTATCTCAGATGATTTAGAAGGTAGCTTGTGCTTGCTTTTTGGAATACTTAGCCTAATAACATGGTTTATAATTGCAGAAGATGCTAGATTATTTGCCATTTTTGTATTATGTTTTAAAGAAGGTCTAAATAGAAAATCTAAAGTGTTAAATATTTATCTAAGTTATTAACAAATTCTCTTAAATATAAAAGATTAATAGCAGAACAAGGTCAAAACTTTTATTATCTTTGACTCTGTTGTCCTTGTAAAGTTTTGCACTTGAGGTTAATGTGGTACAATATTCACATGAGAGAGAATGTCACTATATTGACAGTGTTGTAATATTTTCATTCATCTTTTCATTGGTTACATGACTTCCTATTTAAAGTGATCTGTGTTGACATGCTTCCTTGCACTACACCTACATTTTAGTGTGCCTTGTACAAACGTATCTTTGCCAAATTAGCAGTGCAAATTTGACCCACCCCCAGGTTTTTCACATAGGATATCATCCTGTAAGCCTAAAAGCATGTATTCTTTGTAAGAAGGTGAAAAATTAAATTGCATACAATGATACTGCTACCTCTTGCTAATATTTTACGTATTATTATGTGAACTCATTATTATTATTATGTGACTATAATTTAGTCACGGTCAAGTTCCAAAGAAAGCTGCAGTCATCAGGATGATTCTTTCTTATCTAAATTTTGTTGAAGTTAATGCAACAGCAATGGTCTTTTGGCACTACTCTCACTTCTTCTCTCTTGCTTGTCTATAGAATTCCTTTTTAAGGAAAATTACTTTTTCACTTACAGTTGGTGAGATCTTTCCCATACCATGTGTGCTGTATTTTTAAAATGGATTTGCATATTAACCTTCAGACATCACATGAATTGACTGTTGAATGGTATTCATTTATACATTACTTGTTATTTCAAATTATCATAAAAATCTATGTTGATAGTTCAATACTCTACTTACAGATGAAAAGTGCTGGCCAGTCTCTTCTTTCTGAAAGACTGTGGAATGAGAGAAATTATATGATCATTCCAGACATCATAATAGTAGCTCAGGGCATAACTTTTACTGTTCAGGTTTTTCCCTTCTTCCCTGCCCCCACAAAGGAGTCTCTATAAATATAAAGCAATTACTACAGATATTTCTCATAAAGGTAAAGCTCATATCTTTAAACAGGTAGTCTGGTTTGTGCTCCATCTGCCTAAGACAGTAAAACCCCCAGAAACTTTAGGTTACTATTCACATCATTCTGGGCCTTTTAATTCCAGATCTCTTTTAAACACATTAAGTACATCCAAACAGAAATATTTGAAGCTTAAAGTGGAACTGGTAGTGCAATTATTAATGCACAGGGGAGAGTGAAAGGATATTTATTTTATAAGAGATTAATACTAAGAAAATCTTGACGTAACATTAGATAATTTATACAATTACATCATATGAAAAAGGCAATGACAAAATGTTTTTAGCTTACAGTGGTATTTAGAAGGACTGGTTTACAGTATTTATGGGATGTGGGATTATGATTTGCTTTGGGCTTGAAAATGGATCTCTGCAGCACTTGAGAAAATATATTAGTAAAATACATTAAGAAAAACTAAAACATTCATTGAGCTGTTATAGTAGAAAATACGCATGTATGTCTTGGTCTTACTTGATAGGAGATTTATTGGGTGAAATAATGGAGTAACATGAGCAATCAGATGTGACATACATGTGGGAAATAGTTTTGCAAGTAGTGTCTTGTTACTGGTTGTATTATCAATGAAATATGTTAGAACAAAACTATTACTTTTTAAAAAATTTGGAAATCTTCCTGACCTACCAACCTTTTTCATCCACATTTTGCCAAAAATTTAGACAACCAACTTTATGTCAAGCTGATCACAGTTATCAAATCAAAGGAAATGTTCTTTTTTTTTTCACTTAATTTCTTATACTTGTCATGTTTCATCAGTTGCATCAAATTCTGGCCCCAGTTACCATGTTGCTGGCATAATACGAGTCAAGTATCACTGTACTGAAGTCAAAGCTGTTACATCAATGTAAAACTATCAGGGAAAAAGAGAATTAGATCACGTATGAGAGAAAAAAAAGAGAAAAAGAGAATTAGATCACGCATTTCATGACTGTTTAACATAAAGTGGAAGGGTATCTAACTTTCACAGTTTTAAAGTTTCATTCTGTCCATTGGAAAATAGCTTTTGGTGTTAGAGAGTCACACAACTGGAATCAGAAGAAGTTTGTTTGTTACTTCCCGGTCATGGCAAAGCTGAAAGATAGTGAAAAGGAAAATCTCTTGTTTCAGACATTTAATTTGGGTACTATTGAGGTGAGGCACACAGAATATCTTGCTTCTCATTCTTCTTGAAAAATTACATACTGTTGTAGTGATGGGAGCTTTGAAGATCAGTACATGTGAATAGCAGCCCTGCGTGACATGTTTCTGGAAGAAAACCCAGACATTTCCCTGGATTTCTGAGGAGAGAGTGAACAAGCAAGTCCTGTCCCTCTCTCTGTGTAGACCATGAGTGCCTTTAGAGTCTGAAGTATTTTCCCATTCATCTTCTATCCCTCTCTCCTTCTTTTGCTCTTAAACTCAGTTTTACTTTCTTTTAGTATAGTCATCACAGTCATATGGTCTACTTCTGTCTGATTTCAGAGCTCATTGAAGGGTACGTGTGTGCTCTTTTTGTTTTTCTTTCCTTAGTGTTGGATACCAGCAGCGTGCTAGATTACGTTTTTGTAAGTATGGCTGCTATATAAATGATTAGTCCTTAACACTTACTGGTGGAAATTTGTTATTTTCCTTAAACTTTTGCAATAACCACCTTATCATAAACATCATAAATATGCAACACTAATTCTTTAAATGAACTGGCAATCTTAGGTTATCTACATGGTGCTGTATTTTTTTTATTTGGTGACAGAAGAGTCAGTCTTGCCTTAAGGAGGAGTAACCTTAATTGCAGTTTTTCATTAGCCAGGTCTTCCTGAGATTGCCCCTCTCAATCTCATAGAATGACATTTAAAGCTTATTAAATGTCTAAGAATACATTTTTTATTTTTCTGTATTAATTGGTAAAATTGATATTTTACACAGCTTAAATGCAGAAACAAAATACCAAAAACTTCAACATCATTGACATTTTTGCTCATAGCAAAACAGGCTTTGACCTACGAAAAAGTATTCAGATAAAGAAAAGTTGCTACACTGGAGCCTTTAAAATGGCTGGAAATTTGATCCATTACTTTAAATAGACTGACCATCAAATACAGGCATGGTGCTGTTTAGTATATGTTGGACACTGGAATTCATGGAGGTCTCTGTACAACAGTGTCAGTTCATTATCTTAATTGCATGTCTCCTTTTAGCTTATTTTCAAAAGAGTTTAGAGGAAAGTATTGCATTATTTATTTATATCTAAGATCAGAATGTTTTTTACAAGGCACATTGTCAGGACAAAACAACAGTGAACAATAAAAGGCAGTTTGCTGTGAAATTACATTTATGTTAAACCATATATATACTGACTTCAAAGACAATGTCTGTCCTTTTGAAGGTATTTGGTGTCCAAACATTTCAAATTTGCAGATGTGCAGTGTCTGTAATAATGGTATCAAAGCCAAATCCTTAGCTCGGTACATTAAAAATGGATGATTACTGGATTGCTTTTTTAAGAAAAAATGCTTTCAAAATAAAGCGTTAATTATCTATGATCTTGCAAACATGAAACAAAAACCTTGACACTGTGGTTGTAGCTGCTTTGTCATTTTAGTGGTCTGCGGTAATAAAGCTGTAGCTGTAAAGAGAAATATAACATTTCTAATGTAAGTGAAAAAGTTTGTTTACTGACAAATTGAACAAAAGGCAAAAGAAAATTTTGATCTTCCTTGGCTTAAACAATTTCTGTGCATAGGAAATTCCCTGTAAAGTGCATTTAGTTCTGTAATTATATCATCTATTTGCTATATTCTATATTCTAATTCTATATATTCAGAGTACTGAACTTTTTCTGAAAATTAGAGAATCATTTGTCAGCCCTTAGTTGTTCACAGTGTGCCATTCCCAGGGGTGTAGTTGGGCTGCTTTATTTGTTTAAGAAAGACGTACAGAGATCAAGATGGCTTCAGAAGCTATGCAGGGCTTTAAAATTGCTAGAGGGGAACATTGCCTTGAAGGGGAGTGTGGAGGCAATATTAAATTTTTAGCTGGCTACCCTGCTAGAGTTTTTACAAGTAATAAAAAATGTTACACAAATATGCACATCCATATATCCATCTTCATCATGGAGAACAGTTTTGTATTACTAGTGACATAAATAATACTCTGATCTCTTTCCCTCATCTTTCATTAGCTAATGCTTAAGACTTCTATATTAAGCATGTAAGGAAGTGACACTATGGTCCAGGAGTACAGCATCCCATACCAGTCCAGAGGCACCAGGCTCCTGTGGCATCTGGGTTTATAGGGACTGTTACCTTTGGTTGGTACACAAAGGACAAAACCTCTTCCAAAAGCAGGGAAGGCCCAACTATTTAGTCACAGCTGTTCACTTGTACAGTTGCATCTGCAAGACCTAGCACCTGTATTTTCAGGTAAGTTTTCTGGCTAGGTTCAAGCAGAGGGATGGTAGGATTGTTCTTTCTTCATTTCCTAAAATATTGTGGCTTTTGCTTTCCTTAAAACTGTTTATTTTCAGAATTTACTTCTATTAGAAAACATTTTTTTGAAAGCTTATGCATTTAATTGACATATAGTCAAGGTTGTGAACCTGCCTTAGTTGACATAGAACAGTTACAGTGGGTTTATGCTGTTAACCATCTAATAACACGAAATTACAGGATAGAGGTGGGGGTTTGATAATGTGGTATTGACTGATGTTGAACTGGTGTTTGTAACAGGTACTGTTGATAATTCATGCGAAGTTGTGTTTAATGTCCTTCAGACTTTCTTACGTTTCACCTGTGATAATAAACACAGGTTTCTTCAATGTCAGAGTGAGATGCTAGAAACCATTTCTCTGTCAGAAGTTGGGTGAGTGAAGGTCGAGAGCCTGCACCTCTGGCACTTCAACAGCTCTGCAAAGGTACCTCACTGGTAGGCCTTGGACTTTGAGGAGTACCTGCATGGAGCAAATTTCTCTCCCTTGTAGTGATATGTGTTGAGTAGGAATCCATATCTAGGCCACTGGTGTTGGAATAAGAAAGGTAGATAAAACAGGAAAGGTGCTTTCGCTGTGTATATGTGGTGATATGTGCAAGTGCTGTCGAATCTCACTTTTCTGCCAAGCTGCCAGTCCTATCACACTGCAGCTATGTTTTAGGTATTTGTCACAAAACCAGATGCATGAGCTGCCTAGTTTAAAAAACGGCATAATGATCTTTGGTTTTATATATGTATGGCTATATAAAGTGGTCTTTCTGATTGTGATTTAGTGAGAAAAAAGGAGATAGAGGATATCTAGGAAACTTTTATAGAGGACTTCCATGCATAGTTACCTCTGGACTTCTCCCTGAGGGGGTTTGCTGTCTTCAAAGTTTGTTGTCCTAGCTTGACTAGTTTAAGTGATTTTGTCTTTTATAGTTATTAAGAAAATGTTTACAGTAGTTGATGATATATTCTTAGTTTATCTTTTAAGTATAAATTTAAACCTTAATATATTTAATAGCTGGATAATTCTGGATCTGAATTCACTGATTCTGGTTAGACAGCAAACATTTCTTAACGGCACTTAACAATTATTAACAAAACCTCTTTATGTCCTTGACTTTTTTGACACTGCCAATCAAAATTTGTCTTCCCTTTGGGCATGTCTTATGAGCTTCTCAGATTCAGAATAATTTATAATGAGTAAATCAAACAATTCTCTAACATGTTAATGGCCTTAATTTCCTCCTTCTCCTCAAGGTCTAAAGATTTGATTGCTGTGTTGAGAATATAAAAAAGAACATTATAAATTGAAACCTGTCAAAGATGGTCAGAACGAGAAAAGTGCTGATATTAAAAAAAATGTTCAGAGTGCATGAAAGAAGACTTCTGTCTCTTGCTAATATTGTGCCTAGGAAATATCTTTTCCATTTATATCATAGTAAATGCTATTTATTTTCATGAAAAGTACACTGTATGACACTGAATCAAGGAAAGAAATTATAAAATGGATATGGTATATTCTAGTATATCTGGAATAATTCCTTTTGTTGTAAAGGTATTTGCTTGCATTTTGTTTGGAAGGAAAACTGATGATCCAAAAGAAAATTATGAAAATATGAATGTGTATCATGGCCATATGCAGGGTTTAGTTACAGCTCATAACACACAATCAGTGAAAATAAAACTGTTATGTAAAAGCAATCGTATTATGGGGCTTTGTCCTGTAATTTTCTATTTGCTACAGTTTGTATCACTGACATTTATGCCACTAGTCACTTTAATTTCATTTTTTGCATCAGCAGAATATTGCTTTAATTCTGGCTTGGAAGGCATTCTGGATGCCATCTTTTCCAACCCCTTGTGTCTCTCACGCACTTTGCAGCAGTGCAAATTAGATCAGGTTTCTCCAGCAAGTTTTCAATGTCTTCAGAGACGCCAGTTCCTCAGCACCTTTGATTTACACAGTGATGTATGAGCACAGTTGTGGTAGGAAGAAAAAGAAAAATCCTAATATTTTATCAAAATTTCCTTTGCCCAATATTTCCCATTGCCTTTATCCCATTGCTGCACACCTCTCTTTATCTTGCCCACTTCTTTACAGTGGATAATTGTGAACAGATACAAGATCTCTCAGCTTCCTCCTTCTGTCAGAATGAATCCAGTTTTCTCAGACTCTACGCAGATGTGTGTGGCCATGGGCTCTGCCCCCCTTAATCATCCTGATGCCTTCTGTTGGACTGGCTTGAGGATGTCGATCCCTGTGCTGGGGAACTGGAAAAATGAAATGCTCTTTATTTCTATTTCTAACTCTCCATCAGTTTGTTTATTGTGCTTTGGGAGAGGTGAGTGACAATTTCTTGAATATCAACATTTAACTAGGAAGCTTTGTAAGTGTTCATCCAATCCTGGGTTTCCAACATCATTTCTGGAAGGAGCTGGTTCTCATTTGTCTCATTGAATTACCCTTCTTGAAACTTGTACTGATAAGGATCAGAACATGCATCCCCGTTATGAAAATCTTCCCTTTCAATTCTTTTTACTGTCATTTCAAGTAATCACAAAATAGACACAAGTTCAGTTAACATCTGCAATTTTCACATCTCATGAAAACTTTCTGTGACCCGTGTACTTCCCCCCAGCCTAATAGTAACGACACAGTCATCTCCATAAGATCCTTTTTGTTATTGCATTATAGGAAATGGCCTGAAAAAAATGCGGTTCCAAAATTTCCTTTTTCTTTCCTGAGGCCTTTTCAAGAAGGCTGAATATTTGTATAGCTCTTAAAATAAGACATGGTTTTAACTGTTTTCCAATAAAAGTACTAAAAGTGTGTTCAAGGTAAATCAAAAGGAGCTGTTAGATATTTTGGATAATAAAATTCTCCTTCAGCAGGGTGTTTATGTTGCAGAGAGTTTCTTTTTCAGTTCACTGTTATAAAACTAATCTATTTCCATTTTCAACAAGGTACTTCAGCGTTCCATTCTGCTGACTTGGAGCCAGCCTGCTTCTTGCATCTGTGATAAGCAATTAAAACTTTATACTAAATACTTTCTGAAGTCTTGAAAAATTAAAAATGAGATAACAAAAGGCTGTTTCTAGCATAGGTGAGTTAAGAATTTCTTTAATGACAATTTAAGTTTGTAATAGTTTTAAGAAATCTGTTTTATTAAAGTCCAAAAATAAATGAATCTGACTAAATTGCAAGACAAAGAAAAGTCAAATGAATAGTATCTTACTTCATCTTTATATATAACACTTAGATTCAAAATTTTATGAGTTTATAGACTTAAAAAAAGCTTTTTGGGGGGTTAGTCCTACCATTATTTTGAGACTAGAGGGAATTTTCAAGCTTTCCTTATTTAGAAACAAACAGTTTTGTGAGCAGCAAAGCTCATGACATCCAGTCTCTCATAGTTCATTTTTTTACCAACTAACACCTATGATTACATATTTTTCCCCAGTTGAAACATTAATTTCTCGTCTGTCTCTTTTCCATGCTGGTACTCTAGCATTTCAAAGGCCTAGCCTTAACCTTCTCCAAGGGAAACACAAATAGTATCTATCTTCCTTATTAGGGGTCCTATTTCAGTGGACCAAATAGGAATTGAGTGTCTTTGAAAGCATGGCCACATTGGACCTGACCTATGAATTGAGAAATAAGTAGGCGAAGCAGAATGCTCGTGTGCCTGCACTCTCACAAAGTAAAATCTTGCAGACATTGTTTATATTTTTATTTATAGTATGCTGCATTTTCTGATACCCCCCAAAAAATTAGAAGGTAGTACAACAGACACAATAATGCTTAAATAAAGAAAGATATATTATTGATGATTCAAGTGTCAAATATTCTTTGTAATTGGTTGGATATATTGAGGACAATATTTCTGCAACAAGCCAAAGGTAAACCTCATTTTTAGAATTTTCATAGCATGTTGAGATATTCTTTAAAGAAACGCGACAAGACTACTACAATTTAAAACTGAGGGATTTTTCTAGGTTAGAATCCGTGCCACATGAAGTTCACCTTTGACTTTAACAAAGACGAATGGCTATGCATAAAGCCAGCTTCTTCCAGGAACTGGATAAATAGGGAAGAGTAATTACTTCATATCAGATAAAAGTATTGCTCTTTAAACTAGTTGCCTTTGCTGCTGTAGTTATTGCTGATGTTAAAATGCATCTTCTTCCTCCAAGCTCTTTGACTTCAATCATAATACCATAACATTTTCTTTTTACTTCCAACTGATTTTGAATTATATATGTGACAGTCCCTTATGGATAGATTGAGGTCACCAATAAACATTCTTTGCTAGAGTTACTCTACTGTACATCTTGAATTCTGGGAAAATTTATAACTTTCATTTGTATGAAAGTTTGAGCACTCAAGCTTTTCCCAAATCCACATGTATTTATTAAGCATGGCATGCTGCTACTGAGGATCTGTAGTGTCATCCACAAAATACTATTTTATTTAAGTCTTACAGAATATAGGCATGGGTATTTGGAAACTTTCATTTTGACACTTCCTTTTTGCATATTCAACATAGTTCCTCCCAGGGTTATGGAAGGCACGATCCTCTTTCATTTCTTTGTGTTCCTTATACATGCTCTTTAGGGTGTGTGTGTGGGAAAAAAGTTCCTCAAAGAGCTTGTGTATTTAAAGTTGTTTGGTTTGCCACTTAAGTCTCATAGCTCCAGTTTGAGGTGATTCACAGGTATCTGTTATCTTGATGATCTCCTAATTATTTCTAATTATTCTCTGATGTGTTCCTCTGAGTTCTTGAAAGAAATCTAGGTCACATTCAGTTCTTTTGTATTTCCTATAATAGATACTTTTAAAAAGTATTTTAATGGTGAAGTTCTTAGTGCAAGACATATTGATTGAAAGTGTTAATCTGATGAATTTTGTGTGCAAAGATTTTTGGATGAACTGTGATCAGATCTAGGATCCAGATACGCTGGTCTGATGGGACCAGAGGTCACCTTTCCAGATAATTCTCACAGGTTCTTCAAGAATCCCAAGCTTACTCCCATTAAAATATTTCCATGCCCGAGAGATAAAGTTGAACTCCAAACATGAACAAGAGGCTTTCAAAAAACTTTTCCAAACTGTATTTAAATTATCACTGAGGAGGAGGAAGTGAAAGGAGAGGGGAAAGAGAGGTTTCTGCATGCAAGAGTGGAAGTTGTTCACAAAATGCTCCAGTTCCAGCTGGAGTTGTGCAGTCATGGCACTGTTAGCATGCTAGCAGCTGTGTTATCTAAATTTTCTACTTCTGTACTGAGTGAAACGTACATCTTACATCTTTCTGTACTGTATTAATGCTTTTTAGTTGTGAGAATATACTAAGATTACATACCCATGTCCTGCTTCTTCTTTTGTTTCTGTGAGGCTCCTTTACTGGTGCTTGTCAGAAACCAGATTCCATGGTTGCTGTATTCTGCTTTCATATGATAGTACTTAGAAGTCTTGCAATGAGGACAGAGCAAGTCAAAATACTGCGTTAAGTGGGCATTACAGTGCAGCTATCACATGGCAGAAGTTGCTTTCGTAGAAATCTATGCAGAATCTCATTTGAAGTTACTATATTGCCATTACAGTGTCAAAGCAGTCTCTAAGCTAGTCCATGGAGACCACATTATTATGTCATGACAGGAGATTATGCCTTTGCACTAAATGGTTTCAGAATAAGTCTACAGAGACCTAATTATATTGCCATTGCTGCTTGAGAAGCTTGTTTAACACTAAAGCGTTTTCTGTGGAAGCTCACTTGCAATGACAAAATGAGATGAAATTATGACTCTATTTTCTGCTAAAAAAAAAGGAACAAATAAAGCAAAATCAATTCTCATGTCAAATTAAAACATACATCATAAATACTGAATTTACAATCAACCTAACTTAACTCTGATTTCCTGTAACTAAAAATACAAAAATAAGGAACAGTTGTCTTTAAATTCCCACAGCAAATAACTGAATTGTGAAAACTGCTTTTATTCACACAATACAACAGTAACTCTTTACCAGTCAATTTTATGTCCCTGTAATAATGGTGTGATTGGTTTCTTAAGGGCCAGCTCCTGTTCCAAACTATTGAATGCATCTGATGTTCCTAACCAAAGCTTTGGAAGAGTTAAGTGGTCAGTAGTAATTAAAATTATATATTTATGCATGGTTCTTAATGTATGGCTGTTACCAAATTAATTGTATTATCTATATTGTATTATCTATTTTCTGATCTTTATCCAGATCAAGCACAAAGGTATTGCAATGAAAATTAGATTAATATTAATAACAGTCTACACAAAACATTTCCCAAGACAGTGGGTAAAAGAAAGACAAGATCAATTCTTGCAAATGTTTGTTTAGAGTGCCTCTCAGCCAATGAAGATGTTATTCATTACCTGTTCTATAGATGCAGTGTCTCCTTTAAATTGATATAGAAAATCAATGCTCTGAGTTGGAGAAAAGACACTCTCCTCTATAAATCACAAGTATAGACCTTAGTGCTATAAACTTAATTCAGAAACAATGAAAATAAAACAAATATCCATTTGCCATTTTTTAGTTAATAAAATGTAAAGGTTTTATAAAACAGCATCAACTTGAACTCAACCAAGATTCAGATTATCCTTCAAGAAAAATTAAAACCTAGGATTAAATTTATTCAATAATCATATGCAGGCATTTACCTATAAACAACCATTTCAATAAATGTATTTATATGCTTAAATAAGTTTCAGTTCATAAAAACAGTTGACTTCTGCAGATACGTAGAAGTCTTCTGTCTCTGAAGTCTTCATCAGCTAAATGGAGGAAGCTGCAATGAGGCACAATTATTTCTACAAATTGAAGAGTTAGAGAAAATTGGTTAGAGTTAATAAAGCTGGGGTTTAGAGAACAGTAAAGGGAATATAATACTTATCAAGTAATCAATCAACCTTAACACATACAGTGCTAATTCTGTCTATCTAATATATCCATTTTGGTATTTTTAATCTATCAGTGTAGTATCGACATACCTTGTGTCAGATCTAGGAAGCTTCATTAAACATACTAGATATCTTAAATTCAAAATAAGGCAATAATAGTTTTCTGCGATGCAGAAATTCAGTAGTAAAGATGTGAACCAAAGAACTTCTTTGTAGTTATTGCATATGAAATGCACATGACTTCATTTCTTGGTCAGATACTTAATTCACTTAATTCACTGAGTATTATTTATTCACTTACGGTATTCTGAAAAATGGGATAATGAAACAATCTATTACCTGTAAAAGTAATTATTAAGGCACACCCAAGTGTCAGTTTTACAGCTGTAAAGCTCTGCTCAAAATAAGCTGAGTGAACCAAGGAATGTAAGGATTTACTAGTAAGCTCCTGATCACGTTGCTGTTGCATAGACTCATAGATGACAAGGAACAACATTACTTATATTAAGAGTAGGATTAAGGAAGGCTGTGATGATGGAAAAGATCTAGTAACCAAGTTTACGTCAAGGAAGAAGAAAGGCTGTATGTGGAATAGTATGGAAGTGTTGGGAAGTAGATATTTTTACCTGTTGTGTTTGAGATTAACATAGTTGATGAGTAATAGCAAAATCACTGTCATGTAATGATACGTAGGATGTCACATAATGGCAATGTAAAGACTAAGCTGCTCTTCTCAAAGGAGTATGGATGCAATATTATCACTTTAATTTGAAAGAAACAAACCAAAGAAAAATTAGCTTGGCTAAAAAATTGGAAGCTGCCCTTCAGGGACAAATCTGGGAATGATCAAGGAGAGACTTTAGAAGAGTCCGTCCTTTAGCCTTTTTGCAGCAATGTATTTAGAATTTCAGTGAACGAAGATAATCTCCATTCTCACTTAATGTCTTAGAGGAAAAAAACATGCTAAGAATCACTTGACATCTTTTGTGTAGGACAGTACTATCAAAGCAGCTGGATTATTAAAAATATTTATATCTACAAATGTTAATTTTTACAAGAATCTCTTCTCCATCATCCTCCCACTTCTCCAATTAGCTATAAATTGTGTTAAGGACTATATTGTCATAATACATGCACTGTCATTTCAAACGCTGTGATCCATACAAAGATTGTCAAATGTTAGCTTTTTACAGCCTCTTCACTTTTACAGATAAATACTTCACTATACTCACTTATTTGTCACTTGACCCAAAGGTCATACAGCAAGTAGTCATCTGTGCTTTGCTGCTAATAACACCTGTGAGATACGTACCTAAATGATGAAGTGCTGAAGCAAGGTAGGTGGTACTTTCCAAGTTTGCAGTCTCCGTTTCCAGTACCCACACAGAAGTCGCATCCCATCTCCCCAAAATCTGGCTAACTCAGATCCCCTTATGTTAAAATCACTGATCCGTCATGGTTTGATACTTCCAACATTTTGGACATCTATGCTTAACACACTGAGCTGTAAAAGAAGCTTCGAGTTATTTAGTCCATTACTTTGCCAAAGGGCAGAACCAAGAGTACCAGGTTAACTGCAGCCAGATAAATCCCCTTGGCTACTGTCAGAACAGAAACTATGTTTTCTGACTTTTGGTGGTGTGGGCTTTGCCTCTGGAAGGGCCCAAAGCAAACTGGCAGTCTTAAACAGAATGCTTTACTTTTGCGTTTGGAAGACTGGACTGGCCATTAAGTAAAAGGCAAGATATGGCAGTTCTTCTAATGTTGAAATAATACTGCTAAATGGTAATACAGAAGAAGTTCAAGGAATGCCTGCTTCAGCATAAAATGTTTATTTAAGAGCTTATGTTTTCTCCTTATTTCCCACCTATAACTGGTACTGTACTAGGGCAAATGGAATTTGGCTTATAAAGCATCCTTCACAAGCCTTTTAGAGTATAATAAATGTTCAGTAGATATAAAACCCTTGTAATTATCTAATTGAAGTGAATCATTGAATGCAGTTATTCTATGCACATTTTTCATAGAATGACTTCATAACTGAAGTACAAGAAATTAATTTTGCTTCTTTACAGTTGTTTCAGTCATCATAACTTGTTATTACTTCTGGATCCAAGAAGTTTTCCCATGCTTTGCAAAGTGTGCTCTTCCTGCACATAGTGCCAACACTTTTCACTGACAGTATGGAGCTCTTTGGATTCTGAGAAGAGAATAGATTCAGTTATCTACCAAATCAGCAATTACGAGCTAGAGAACTACTGTTCTTCACTACAGAGACAATAATGGCTGCTCACCATATTCATTAAGATATGAATCTTTAAAATGAAAGAATTCCTGGCAGGAATCTAAATTCTACTTTATTTAGCGAAAGAATACTTTTGTTTGATTTCTTGTTTCCTTTTAAAATTGTCTTTGGCATCTCATAAACTGAATTAAATTGTGCAATGAACACAGTTTTTTCAAGACAAAAGATGTCATAATGAACCTGCAGAAATAGTCTGATCCTTACCTCCTGAAATAAATAACCTTTCTGAAGTGTTCAAAATTATTTTAGGAAATTATCGTAATTGTAGAAGGCTATGCATGTAGCTCACGTGTAAGTTATGTTAGAAAAGACTGCAAGGGTGATGACAGAGAACTGAGAAAGTGCTAGAATTAAGGTTACTCACACAAATCAAGTCAGCCCAGTGTTTATTTCAATGCAGTAGACTTTATGCAGTGCATGTAATACTATAAGTAGTGATTAATAAAACAGTTATCCAATAATTTAACTCCTTTATTCATAGGCTCAAGGTTTGACCTGAGTTCTATTATTTCCTACCTTTCAGGACCTTCACTTTGCAACCTGATAGAATGTTATTTCATGTTAGATGTGAATGTGCTCTGAACAGTCACTTGTTTATTGGAAAACCTTAATTACATAAATAAATGTCTGGCCACTAAACACTAATTCCTGCAGAATAAGAAGGAATCTGTAGGGTTGGTACCTACTGGATCTGCTGGACAGCTCTTAGAAATGTGAGTGAAAAAACACAACTTTCTTACTGCTTTCAACATGTGAGAATATAAACTTTGATGTAATTGATACTATAATTAGATTTTGCCCTAGTGTAACATCTATTCACTTCTTAAAATATACTGAATACTCTAAACTACTTAGAAAAATCTTCTCTGGGATCAATGAAAGGCATACTGCATCAATTCTAATATACCTGCTCCAAAAACAGTCTTACAGGAACTGCATATCTGATGTGAACTCTGTTCAACCTCAGCAGAGACTGACAACACCATTTTGGCATCCATAATGCTGGCTAAGTCAGACAGAAAATCTCTTGAAAGCCAAAGAGAGCTTTCCCCACCTCCTTCCCCCCTTTTATGTATTAAGGTATTTTTTATTATTTGTTATTTTATAATGTTTCGTACTTGAATAAAAGGTATTGAGGATGCAGAAGCTGTGCAGACAGAAAATCAGTTATCTGCTAAGGAAGTTTTAACTGTATTACCCTTGAAATTTTATATATTTTAATGCATCACTTTTAATATAGAACTCTTAACTTTACCCATAAAAGTCTGATTTCTGCCTGATAAACTCTAAATTAGTTTCAGATAATTGCTTTTTTTCAGTCTTCTCACATACATCTACTGTCAATTTTTTACAGCTCACTGAGCTGTTTCATATTATGTCTGGTGAGTCTTGCAAAATAATAGTGAGTGATTAAAGATGTTAAGTGTTTCTGTAGCCAAGCCTTTGTTTTTTCTGTCTTACAAATATTTTTCATTTGACTTTTTTCATATATAATGTTGTCAAAAGTTGTGCTGTGCTACACATTATGTAATCTTTACATAATGTTATTTGGTATTGTTTGAAGTGTCAGTTACACTTGCAGACCTTGCCCTCTCTGATCCACTGTGCCCGCGTTAGCTATGCTAACATACATTTGGTTTCCAAATAGGCTCAGTGATCTACACCATGAGTATATCATGGCAGATTTTACACTTACACTTTTAGTCAGATTTCTAAAATTGTGGCAAAAAACCCACATGCAATTTAACATCTTTACTTCCATCAACATACTGCTATTAGGAAATTTTCTGGGTATTAGTCTTATTCACTGTAGTCCTACATGTTCATGCATTCTCTTTGTCATTCTGCTTTCATTTTGTGTTTACACATTTAAAGTCCCAAGACTCACTTTTTCTTTGCCTTAATGTACAAGACTTGCAGTATGGTTGGATATTACTTGTGATAATTGCACTTCCCTCCATTAGTGATTTTATCAGTTTTCAGACTACAATTTGACTGAAAGCATTATCAG
Organism: Coracopsis vasa; assembly: GCA_026283785.1. Taxonomy (NCBI): domain Eukaryota; kingdom Metazoa; phylum Chordata; class Aves; order Psittaciformes; family Psittacidae; genus Coracopsis; species Coracopsis vasa. The sequence continues at coordinate 23,734 of JANHGB010006579.1, forward strand.
GTTAATGGTAGTAGCAGGGGGCAGAAAACTGAATAAGAGAAGGCTATGATAAGATTTTGAAGTGTTTCCATGGATTTGGAACTCCTCACTGATGTGCAAAAGTTCCTTCAAACTCTACATTCTTAAAGTCAGAGTAGGTTATTAGAAGCTTTTCCTCTGGCTTAATAGGTAGGTATGTGCTTCTAGAGATCTCTTCATCAAATCTAAACAAATTTATCTGTGTTTATTTATATAACAAAGATATAGTAACATCAAACAATGTGCTAAACTAAAGAATACATTTTTACCCACTTGTTTTCTTCACCAGTAACTCAGCAGTTCTTACTCCAAAGTCTCTTAGTGGAATTATTTCTTTGGGACTGCAAAGGCATTTAGTCTCTATGCGTTTCAGCTCTACCTACCTCACAAATACTCATGTGTAGCACGTTAGTCTGTTAGAATCCTCATGTTACCTCCTGTGTTTCAGGAATGATCCTTGCCTTACTCTGGCAACCTCCAAGTCTGCTTCTGATTGGGATTATGAATCCCAAACAGCTGTCAGCTCTCTTAATTTTCACATTTCTACCCAGCAGCTTCTGAAAATCTTTCTCCATATGCTTGATCTCTTCAATCCCACTGGCCTTCCAAAGGACAGTTATTTCAGGACAATCTTGAGGTAAGTATGCATTTTGTAAGCTTAAGCGGTCCAGAGAGCAAATGCAAGAATTTAATTGTGTGACTTCAGTCTGCTTAGGCACTGCAGATTAGGAAGATAGGCGATATAAGCAACTTAAGAATGTTTGACTGTGTTGTTCTGAACTGTTGGTAGGAGTTGCACGTGTCATCCTGTAAAGTAGAGAGGGTTGATGGTAGGTCAATGAGAAGGAGCAGGGTGTCTTCAGTTCATTTTGGTTTCTCTGCAAAACACTAATGTGGGAATTACAGTAGCCCCTAAGTGACTCCTTCTACAGTAATTCTGCTGGTTATAATGAACTTCCGGAAATACTTGAACTTGGACTTTGAACTGTATTTTTGTCCTTGAAAAATAGGATTGCTGCTTTGTAGTAGAATACAGGATACTGCTTTGGGATTTAACTTGAAGGAAGAAACTTTTTGATCATGTTTAATAGCTGGGAAGTTGGCAATGTAAACACAACAATATGCAGAAACACGAGAGGACCTAGTATTTAGTTTTAACATTGTAAGTATTTCCCACTAGACTTTGTTCTTGTAGACATTTAATAGAAGCGTAAAAGAAACTAATTGCTTCATTTCAAGAGATTAGTATAAACTAGGAAGCAAGCAATGATATTCAAAGCATTTTTGCCAAGTAAGTGGAAGATGACATGTTATTTTATATTAAAAAACACAAAACTTGACTGCATTTTTTTTCTTTTTTGGTTTGGAAAATGCCATATAATTCCTTTAGTAGAAATATAAATGTTAGGTTTTGCTTTTTGCCATATTAAAATATAATAAGCTAATTGTTGCCAATAATTTGATCTTTATTATCAAGAATTCTATTAATTGGATGGTTAAATGCTTGCTCAAGATGTCCTATTTATCTTCTGTAGATAGCAGATTTAGATTGTAACAGTAGTTATAATGCAAGTGCTTGCAGATGGTCCAGATTCCTTTCTTTATCCTAAAAGATACTTGAGGGATCTCATCACTTTATAGTTGAGAATACTCTGTGATTTTATATCAGTTATTTAAACCTTGTCATACCCCGTCAGCTGGTTTTTAAGTAATTTGGAAAGTATTTTCCCTTCAGCATACTTAGGAACTTCTTTTTTCAAAAAAGATTGATCATGGTTCAGCTCATTCCTTGGTTTGTGATGAGATAAACATTGATCTGATACCTGATTCTTAAACTGTACTTTCTGGATTCAGACACCAGTGTTGATTTCTTGTTGCCAATCTCAGAATTTTAAAACAAACCACACACAAAAAAACAACCTCTCACAAAAAAGCACATACACAAAGGCAGACTCAAAGACTTCAGGAACTACAGAAATCAGCCAGACTAGCAAATTCTATTTAGTTTATAAATAGGCAGTATGCACTTAATGTGAGTCTTTACTGTATAGTAAAGCATAGAGTCTAAGAGGGCTCTCTTGATACCCTGACTTATTAAAACAATTAAATCTGTTATAAAAGTTTGACATTGCCTGTTTTCAAAAAGTCTGACTGTAAATTTCACCAAAATTTAGTAAGTCTTTTTTTTCCTGAAACAGTATTTATAAAGAAACATAAGAAAATTTGGGTTTCAAATAAAACTTACCAATATTCCTGTTTTCATACGTGGGAGTATTACTTTATGGTAGTTGGTTATTCCTTAGAGTAACTGCTTTGAGTTCCAAAATTGTGAGTATGCTACATCTCCCTGCCCATGGCAGGGGGATTGGAACTAGATGATCTTAAGGTCCTTTCCAACCCAAACTATTCTATGATTCTGTATAGCAGAATAATCCCCCAAAAACATGTGAAATGCATCTCTGAGTATTGTCAGATGTTAGTTAACAGAAGCAGGTTATTTCCTTAAAGGGTTGTTGTTTTTTTTTTGCATGAAATGATAGTTAATAAAGCTAATATAAAGTTAATAGATATTATTTATTCTTTACTAATATTTCCTTAAAAGGCAAATGGATGCAAAATGTATCTTTCAGGCCTTAGTATTTCTGCTCTTACTCTCTCTGTTTTTCGTGCATCGTAACATATAACTCAGCAGCATCTAGAAGACGTTTTCTTTAGCACTTCTTTCTTCTCTATATAGTAGAAATAAGCTTCCCTAATCAGACTTTTTCTCTTCCACATAAAACCCATAAGATTATTTTGCTTCTACGACTTCTAATCACTCTTCTCCTTTTGTGTTGTGCAATAATTTGTACATTTACAGTATCTTTAATCTGGTATCACAAAGAATATTAATTTAACAGTGTTGCTGTGAGAGTACATAAATAGCATGAAAAAGGGTGGAATTTTAAACTCTTATTTTTAAAGAAATGTGAATCTAATAAACATCTAGTTATTGTGAAATCTCACTGGGTAAATACTAAGTTAAAAGTTCTCATAACAATAATCTTAAGTATTAGTGTTATTTTGAACACAAAAATGAGAATTTTCTGATGAACCAGCTTTAAGTTGACTAAAATAATCAACTAGTCACTATGAAGAATAGTAATTTAGAATAAAATCATTTCTTATTTTAGATTTATTTTTATTGATTAATGTGACTGATATGGTTTATACGTATAACATGACATATATTAATGAGATAAGAAGAATGGGGACAGCGGGTTAGCACTTTATGTATGTTTAGCATTTGGGTTGCAGTGAGCACAGGCTGAACACCATAACTAACATTCCTTCTTTCTCAAAGAACTGAAATGAGATTATAGTCCAATTAGCTGAAATTATGCAATATGTGTAATTTTAGCATTATGTGCATGCATAAAAGAGAAAAGAAACCCGTCGTTATTCTAGAAATACAACATTAGTCTTCCAGTGTACTTGTGATGTGAAGTAGCTTATTAGATTTGTAATCAACAGGAAAATACCTGAAATGCTGTATGCTAAAAACGCAAGCGAATCTGAGTTAAATCCAAATAGACTGGTATTTCTTCATACCGTGAAAACTGCACCCTTCATGTAGAGTTTTCCATTCTTGCCCATAAGGTTTGATTGGTTAACTGCTGTGTTTGGGGGTAATTGAGAGAGAGAGACCTTCCCTTTTTTTAACCCGAGGTAAATCGTTGCCTGTAGAAGATCTTCCCAGTTCAGAGGACTGGTCATAGAAGACATGGAGGCATGGTCACAGAAGAACTATAGCTGTAAGAGTAACCTCCAAAATGCCATGGTAATTACTTCTTTACTCCTCCTCCTTTTAACAGTTTTCCTTGTTGCGTATCTGCAAATATAGGGCATTATTATCCTAAACAACTCAGTCCTCCACGGGGATACTGTTACCCCTTTAGAATGGAATAAATAATATAAATTTTAATGATATTTTAACAAATGCTGTGATGCTTACTCATGTACATAATGAGCTACCACACTGGGAAAAGGGAATATAAAGGAAGATAAAAGATATTCCTGGTAGAATTTCATGACACAGAATTATTAGAAAATGTACATTTTTTTAGCTTTTCTAATTCAGCTTCCATTTCTAGCAGATGGCAAATTTTGTTCTTTAGAATTCAATTATCCAAGTAGCTAATTAGAATTTTGAGATATTAGAAATAGAGAGCCTTGATCCTAAAATCTTTTGGAATGGCAAGTTTTTGCGCAATGTATTTATATTGGTTTGGCTTATCCTTACAAGATGCAGGCCAATCCCCTCCCCCC
>JANHGB010006594.1:6775-18943 GCA_026283785.1 Coracopsis vasa
GACCTTAAGATCATCCAGTTCCAACTCCCTTCCATGGGAAGGGACACCTCACACTAGCCCAGATTCCTCAAAGCCCTGTCCAACCTGGCCTTGAACACTACCAGGGATGGAGCATTTACCACTTCTTTGGGCAGCCTGTTCCAGTGCCTCACCACTCTTGTAGTAAGGAATTTCTTCCTTCTATGTAACCTAAATCTCCCCTGTTTCAGTTTGAACCCATCACCCCTTGTCCTATTGCTGCAGTCCCTGATGAAAAGTCCCTCTCCAGCATCTTTTTAGCCCCTTGTAACTTTTCCATATCCTTGTGCAGATATGGATAAGCCTAAAAATTATCCTCCCCACACATCCATACCCAAAAGAGGGGAAGCAGAGCAGGAAAGCAGCCTGTATGGCCACATAAGGCAGTTCATCAACCAGCAGGAGTGATGGAGATGCCTGCACAAGCAGGAGTCCATGTACAACCAAGGACTCAGAAAGCAGATTGTCACCAAGTTGCAATCTGCTTGGGATCTCCTCCAGGCTGGTGGCACCTTGTGCTGCCCCACTTGAGTGCTCATGGCCAACTTCCAGCCATGAAGGGATGAGAAGCAGAGCACAATCTCCATCCTCTACCCCTGACAGAGACTGCTTTGTGATCAGCAGAGCCTGGACCAGCATTAAAGCAACTGAGCTCACAGGGAGCCACATTCCCAGACACAAAAGTTTGCCCAAGATTTCACCATTTATTCCCAGTGCAAAACCTCGGGTTTTTCCCTCCCTTCCCTCTCCTCCCTACAAGCTGGAACAAATCCCTTTCCCACCAGTGTCCAATCAAGGGATGTTGGAGGAGAAAGGAGAACTGGGCTTGACCTAAATCCCTCCTAACTTTGGCTGTGCAGCAAGGCTGCTCTTCCTTCTCCAGAAACCTCATCCTGGACCTGCAAGACCTTTCCTGAACTATGAACAAGATTGGCAACAAGATACGACAAGTGCAGGGTGAACAGATAGATTGGCATTTTCCAGCCACATGCATTTTGCATTCATATGTAGAAATGTGCATATAAATGCATATTTTTATGTATATGTATAAAACATACACATACATATACATATATATAATGCATGCAGTTGTTTGTAAGGAAAAGGGACTGCAACTTCAGCTACAAGATAATGAGGGAGCTGGGCACGTGCAGGCAGCGCGATACAGCCCAAATCTCTTAGACTGTAAGACAATCACAATCTCTTCTCTGAAATGAATGCAAAAAAGGGCCCAAACAGCTGGGAAAAGGGTGATGCATGTGAGAAACAGCCTTTTCTCTGGCTCATGCATAACAGAGAGAGTGTGTGTGTGTGAGCTGCAGATGAGTCAAAGTCTGAGGGCTGCCTTGTGTCAGCCGTTGACTGTGCCAATGACAGCAGTTCCCAACAGCCTTTAATAACATCACTTGCAGACTCTGGAGCAGAGGGACAGGAAAGGGGGGAGGTGAATGCTTCTCTTGCAGGCTGTTGCACAGAGCATCCCGTATCCTTGCCAAAATCTGTTCTAAGCGCCCACTGATGGGTCCATAATTGCAGCCTGTGCTGTGATGTTATTCTAAGAGGTAATAGAGGGCACAAACAGGAGACCAACCTGTCATGGGGGCGAAGAGCAGTCTCATGGCCAGGATGACATGGAGACATGCTGGGGTCATAGAATCCATCATAGAATCAACCGGGTTGGAAAAGACCTTTAAGATCATCAAGTCAAACCTTTACCCCAGCACTGCCAAGGCCGCCACTAAACCGTGTCACTGAGGGCTTCATCTACATGAGTTTGTTAACACTTCCAGGGACAGTGATTCAGGTAGATGTGGATCAGGTGATGGTTTGGAAGTACTCATCCCTGCTGCATTTCCCTGTGCAGCACAAGGTTCACACTGCAAACACACAGTTTACACCGGGAAGCAAGCAGCAGCAAAGAAGTTCTCTTATTTCCATGCAGAAACAGGTAAAACAGAGAGAAACATGTACAAGCAGTCACGCTGAGAATACACAGGCCCTGCTGCCCATCTCCCCTTGCTTCCCCAGTGTGCAGGTGGGAATTAAGTCCCTGTGAGGTCTTGTGGTAGCTGGAAAGCTCAGACCCGTGAAGATGTTACAAAATCCTGAGCTTAGCCCAGATTTGGAAAGCTTTGGGAAGCGCTGCAGAGCGCATCATGTTCTGATTATTTACTTCTCCAAGCTAAGGAGAGACCTACTTCACACACCACCTCCTGGAGAGGCGGAAAAATCAGGCATGCAAAGTAAGAAGGAAATGGAAATCGACTTGATAGCTCCATCCCCTTCCTAATGCTTAATATTTACCTAATTATGCCCCCTTGCCATTTCCTTTTCCTGCTTTCTTTGAGGTATTATGCAGAAAGAAAATTGTCCTAGAGGTTGTTGCTTTCATTCAGAGGCATCCCTTCGAGATGCCTGCTTTGCTAAGGCACACAAGGGCAGCAATTCCATTATAAAGATAAACCCCTTCCTGAATGGCTCTGACAGGGATTGGTTTTAGCATCCAGCTCCTGCTGCACATGGCTCACCTCTCGCCTCCCTTCTCCATCCCTCACCCAAGCAGAGGTATGCAGCTCCAGGGATGCTCTATGCCTCCTGCCCTTGCTTGGCCAAGGTGAGCAGCTCCTGTTCTCTTGGAGCCACTGTGGCAGGCAAATGCAGAGGCTGCAAAGATGCTTTAAGTCCAGCAGCCAAAATGACCCTGCCCTCAGCAGGCATTTGAAGAGCAATCTGAGACATGATGGTCTCATGGCTGGTAGGATCCAAGGGGACACCTTACACCAGTTCCAAATCCATGCCTCTGCTTGGGTGACATCTCCACAAGCATCAGTATCACAATCCTATATCCAAGCAGCTCTCTGCAGCTCAGGGTGAAGAAAAAGGGGTGCTAGAAGCAAAAAATGACCCCTCCAGGCCCACATCAACATAAGTGACCTGACCAAAATATAGCAAGCTTTCATTTGCCACAGCCAGCTTCCCTCCTTTACATCCCACTTAGTGCTATTCTTCATTGTACCAGGAGCAGGGAAGTGTCTGGGACATTCAGGAGCATCTCCACCCCAGCAGGATGCTCCCAACCATTAACGCCACAGAGACAGCCTGGATGTAACCCTGTGCCAACACTGCACTTGCAGGATGGGTTCTGGGGTTCCTGGCACAGTGAGGGGTGCCATTCATCCTTATGGACCCCCAGAGTGGACCCCCGCCATCCACCCCTCCACCTCCAACCTGCACTTCCTAGGAAGGCCCCCTCCCCAGCCCTGCTTTTGCACCCCAGGTGTTTTTTTCCTCTTCTCCACAGGGATCACAGCTTCCAAGAAGGAAAATACAAAGCCCAAAGGGATTGACTTTAAGCGCTGAAAGAGGCTTTGCAAAGGAAAGTGTAAAACGCTTTCTTGCTCGAGAGGATGCTTTAAAGAGCCTCCTTTTGTTTTCTCAAAGGCTGGGAAGGGTGTTCCCAGTCCCAGCCGGCCAGGCTGGTGGAGATCATAAGGAATACAGGGAAATTCCAAGGGCTACACTACCCAAGCAACAGCAGAGGTTTCCCCATGCCCAGTCCCTCCATATGCAACACCTTGCACTGGTCCAGCTATTCCTGCATCCCTCCCCACCTCGCAGAGTCTTGTCCCCCAGGAGCATCTGCAGTGGCTGCATGCAGAACCCAGCCCTGGACCTGCAGCAACCACTCAGAGTGTGTGAAGAGAGAGCATCCCCCTGCAGCTACACCCTGCAATTTCACCTCTGAGTTGTTAATTCTGCATCAAGAACAGCTGAATTGTTTCTCCTTGCCCCCCACCTTCATTTTAATTCCTTTCTCTTTTTGTTTCCCTCCCCACCAGGTATTTTCCAGGGAGTCCTTTAGAGCTAGGATGGGAAGAAAGAACTGCACAGCTCATCCACACTGCAAGCAAAGCCAAGCCCTCCCCTATCCCATTCAGAGAGGGAAAGCAGCCCTGATCCTCCTGGTGCCTCTGGACATTCCTCCATCCTCCCAGCTCCTCGTCCCACTGATCCACCCATCTGCAGCGGCTGCAGCATCCTCAGGGCTTGACAGGGTGTGAAGGACAACAGGATGGAGGGAGGTTTCCTTGCAGAGCCGCCTCTGCAGCGCTGCCAGCTTCGAGGGGAAACTGTAATCTGAGTGGCTGCAGGCAGGACACCCAAACGCCTGGCTTTGCATCCCACTTGCACTGCCCAGCTGTGCATCCCCAAAAACAATGGCTGCGTCCAGACAGCTGTGTAAATGGGCTCCTCACAGGACCTCCTGCTGCTATTCTCAGCCCAGCCTATAGAAGATGCCCTCTCCTACCCCTTGCACCCATTCCTGGGCAGCAAGAGTCCCCCAGCTCAGGCTTGGCACCCACAGCAGCTTGAAATCACTAGGTAGGGGCAGGCAAAGGGATGCCTTTAGCACTGCTTGCTCTGCTTGGCATCTCTTCAGTCTGCAGCCAGGGGTGGAGGAGCCTCCCTGCACAGCCCGGCTGGGCGCCTGGCTGCATGGGGTCTCCAGGACAGGAGCACTGAAGGAGCATCCCTGCCTCCCAGCGCGGAGGGATGGGTTTGCAGAGAGGAGGGGGGGGAACTTCAGCAAACAAGGAGCAGAGCATGCAAAGAGATAAGAGAAGGTATTTACCAGGCAATCACTACAAGGTCCTGTGAATATAGTATTTGTGATGGATGAACAGACATATTATTCCAGAACTTAATGCAAACCCTTTTGCACCAAATGGTGACATGCGATTACTAGTTGGGAAATAACTAAGCTCATTATAATGAAACGCTTCACTCAAATCCCCCTCCAAAGGATGGATCTGACGAAGGAAGGAACCTGTGACGGGAACATACTGGGGGGATTTGTTTAACCAGATCAGCCTGCTGGGCCAGCACAGCACGGTTGCTTGCCTCCAGCACGGCTCAAGCCTGGATTGATGGGAATCATAACCCACCGACTTGTGTGGACAGGGTGGGCAGTATCCCACCCCCAGCACCGGGTTCTTTTTGGCACGATCCTGCGTTTAAGAGATGAAAAGAAGCACCTTTCAATAATAAATAATAATGCTAACTATGTGTTTCTATAGCAACTCATCACCATAGCAGCTAAGCACAGGAGGAAAACTCAGAGCTCATCCTGCCGTCTTCAGGGTGAGGAGGCAATTGCCCTCCTGGAGGTGGCTTAGGCTGTGGCAGAGCAGGGATTTAAACCAAGTCGCCCTCCAAGCTGCCCCTGAGCACTGCCCTCCATAAAGGAGCTGTCTGCGACAGGGGCTGGATGCTCTGGAGAGGTAAAGTCTGGGGTCCAAGGGGTGATGGGAGTGTACAGCCTCAAAAAGCACCAGGCACCCAGGTCATGGCAACCCTCTAAATGAGTCCTGAGGCTCCAGGGTGGCTGGAACACACACACACACATACCGCATCCAGCCATTAGGGCACCACAAAGGGGAGAACACCGAGGGTGAGACACAACCAAAACAAGGAAACACCCCAAATTAGCCATACAAATACCCCCCACCACCACCACATACAAACCTTAAGGGAGAAGCTTATGAAACTCCCCATGTTGCTTTGCTTTTAGCAAGAACCTTAAATTTGCACCAAAACCTCAACCAAATAACCGGAGTTTCCCAAAACTCTGCTCTTTTTCAGCCAGGAGTCAAGCAGACATGAGCATCCTCATTTGGGTGTGGGGTTTTATTTGTTTTCCCTCTAAATGGCCCATTAAGGAAAGATCCAATCAAAAGCCTTTGGTTAACTCCACAACTGGTGTGGTTCTATTCCCAGCCCACCTCCTCCTCCCCCCTGCAGGGCTGTGGTGACAGAGCCTTTTGCTCCAGCTTAGAAGCCTCCTGCCTCTCATCACCTCTGAAATCCTCTTCCCAGCCAGCAGAATAAGGTTGCACTGCCCAAAGATGGCACAGTGGCTGTTAGTGACTATGACCCATGTACATGACGCTATTCCTCAGGCTGGTGAGTGTGCTCTCAGTGAGAGCCCTTCTGCTTTTATGATCTTACTTGAGTCATTTGTAAAGGTCATTACTGCAAAATGACTATTAGATGATGGCTAAAGGATCACCTCTACAAGACCACCCCCATTTGATAAATAGGGAAACAAGAAGCCAAGGGACTTGCTTCCGGCCATGGGGCAAATCCAAGTGTCCCTTTGGCATCCCAAAAGAAGGTTGCCTAAAGTGAAATAAAGCTGTGTTGCACACCAAGCACTCGCATCAATAGGCAAGTGTAACAGGATACACCTCCTTAGGCTCTAAATGAGTTTTCTTTCCAGCACTACATTATAGACAAATCCCCTGTCACAAAAAACAAATAAATCCCTTTTTACAATCAAATATGCTCTAACCAAGTTAAACAGGGCCATATGCACTTTGCAGGGAATCTCAGACCTTTTCCCAACTTCCCAGCAGGAACATCTTCCCTTTGGAGGGGGAAAAGGAATAAAAGGACTGAAAAGAAAGAACATTTAATAGAAGAAATGAAGTAGCAATTTCCCAGTTCAGCTGGGGATCAATATGTGGGCTCCTGATGGTTTCTGTTTCAAAGGGGCTGAGCTCTGGCTGCTGAAGCCCCGACTGACACAACGCCAGTGCTTGACTTATGAGCACTTCATCTCGGCGAGATACTGTTAATTTAAATCGTGCTGCAGTTGAGGACGAAGCCATCCGGGCTTTGATTTACTGCTAATTCATCGCTCCCATTCCTAGAACTCTAAAACTCCCGTCACCAAACAGTTTAACACTCACCAGCGGGGCTCATCATGAATGAGCATCAGGGCAAGTGGCAAGTGCAAGTTCCTCGCTTCAGAACAACTGTATCAATAGTAACCATCTATGCACAGTCAAGTCCAGCATCACTTCACTATTTCAAAGGAAAACAATACTAGGATTAAAACCCCTCCACCACCATCACCTTTCCTCCCCTGTGCAGTGTTTTATGCTCAAGGAGAAATAACAAGTGAGTAGGGGTGGCTCAGTTTGCAAACATTTACATGCCTTCGGTGCAGCGTTGGCTGCGAGGGTTCACCAAGCATCAAGATTTATTCCTCTGGCCCTTGCATGAGCTCAGAGGAGGGGGAAGAGTGTGAGTATATATCATGCAAATGCCTGTAATGGAAACCTATCCCATATTATCTGCATTAGATCCACACATTCGTCCTGTCAGAAGGACAAGGCAAATTCAAGTGCCAGTCAGCTTCTATAGATTTATTGCCAATGACTTGGTGGGAAAGCCCTGGTATCACTCATGTATGGATAATATAGCTGGAAGGACACTCAGAGATCAGGCATGGAAGCCGAGGGAGACGGTGACTTAAGGTCTCCCTTCTGGGTCACCAGTGCAAATCCAGCCCTGCTCAGCAGCAGGTTTTGATTATTTCTATGCAAATCACAGCCTCTTGACTTTTGGGCCTGGATTTCTGCTTTTCAGCATGCAGTGTTTAAAAAACACCGAAAATCCTTCTCAGCAGCCAAGGCTGAAGTGAAAGCAAGTCAGAGTCTGCAAATGACCTCTCTCTTTCTAGTGAAATCCCCCCTAAGTAAGGTCCAAGCCACCTGCTTATAGGCAGCACAATGGGAAATCATAGAATGGTTTGGGTTAGAAGGACCTTCTAAGGTCATCTAGTCCAACCCCCCTGCAATGAGCTGGGACATCTTCAACTAGATCAGGTTTTCTCCATCAGGGAATGGAGTTTTCAACCCCGTCTTTGCTCCCATTCAGCTCTTTAAGCTCTCCTCCAGCCCTGAGAACTTGGCATCTTCTACAAACATTAGGGTTTGAAATAGGAACATCTGCGAACATTATACTTCAAAGAATTGGCTTCTCCCATGGCTCCAGGAATCACCCTTGAAGAGTGTGTGTCCCCAGGCTGCATGGGCTAGAGATGTCTAAAATGAAATAACCATTGAGTTTCCAAACAAAAGGGTGTCTGGTCAAAGCCTTCAGAGCATCTCTAAGAGTTCAAGCAGAGCACACGCACCAATGAAGAATAAACACACAGTTCCAGTGGGATGAGTCAAAACAAAACCAAAGAGGAATGCCAGTTCCAGAAAATCACCAGGCAGGCTGTTGGTGTCACAGCACATCTCAGATTTGCAATGATTTCTCCAGTCCCAAAGCATTAATACCCAATTTTAAAGGTACAGGGACCAAGGTTCAGGAGAGCACAGCTGCCGTTCAGCCAATGCATGAACCCAAGATTATGGTTTCACATTTTAAAGCACTCATCTGTCATTTTAACCGGGGAAAAAACTATCTTGAAAGTGTCCTAGCACTGCTCTTGGCTGTTGAATATCAGACTCAAGGGCAGGGGACCACTCACTGGTCTCATCTCCAAGTACCACTTGGGGTTCAGTTTGTATTTCATGGCAGTGAGTGAGGATTCCCATCACTAAATGCTCTTTGGCTCTCTGTGCCTCAGTTTCCCAATCAGCACCAGGGGAATGAGAATACTTTCTTACTGGTTTAAAACACTTCAGATTCTGAATGAAAAACATCTGGGGAGCCCTATGCATTTCTTTATGTATTTTTTTTGCTTCAGGCTCCTCGAGAGCTCAAGCGTAAAGAATGTAATGGAACTGGATGATCTTAAAGTCCTTTCCATCCCTAACTATTCCATGATTCTATGAAGACAGTCATGCAGGGAAGCACGCTCATCACTGATACCCTGCAGTAAGTCAGTGGGCTGCCCACAGTCTCTGTGCAGACGGGAAGTCTCATTGCCTTGGGCGCCTGGAGCGGTTGGTGTCCATTAACTGAGTCTTGCAAGCAAGAAGGAAGGAGTAAGAAAGAGCTCTCTGAAGCCTTTTGTCACACTGGTGGGGACCAGAAAGGGCTTTTTATTTGAGCAGTAAGGAGTTTGAGGGCTTTATAATGGGGAACAGCCATAATCTAAAATGTATCCCTAACTGGGGAGGGGGATTCATGGGCAGGACATGAGAGTTTTGAGTATCAGCAGTGCAGCTGTTGCGTTTCAGTCTCAGCTGTACGGGATCTCACTTTGAAGGGGTACAGTGAATAATAAATCACGAAGATCCAGGTGCCTTCCAGGACAGCATGCCAATTTGCTCAAAAACACCTGTAGGCAATGCCAAGCTGCAAACTTTGGCATCACTAACTTCAAAAGCCCTACCTCTATCAACCTCCTGGCATAGGATCCCAACGCAGTGCACAAACCTACCGTGCAAACATCATTATCAGGTTTTAAGGAAGCTTTTCAGTGCCCCCTTCCAAAGAAGTGAATTCCTACACCGCACAACCCTCAGCACGCTGGAGCATCGTAAGACCTCGCAAAGCTTTTCACCCTGGGGCGTGTGAGCGCGCAAATCAAACCCCAGCACTGCGGGAAGGAGGCGGGTTTTATTGCAACAGCTCAACATCGAGGGAACTGGGAGGCAGAGACAAAGCAATTCAGGGAAAAGAAAAAGATGCAACACAAAAGAGGCGCCAGCATCCTCCTCACCCTGCAAAAGTAGAGAAGTATACGTAAAACCGGCTCTAGCAACCCACTGCCCCCCGGGATCTGGCTGCCGAAGATGGTTTCTGTCTTCCCAGTGGAAGCGATCATGCCTATACTGAGCCCTTTGCTTTGCCACATCTACAGGCAGCGTAGCATTAGGCTTGCTGAGGATGCAGGGAGGGATGCTGGCAGGTGAATGCATGAGGAAAGGCTGGAGTATTTCCTTTCCCCATGGAGAAGTTCAGCATCTCTATCATGATTTGCAATCGCACTCATCCCTCCGCTAGCCAGGTGCCGGCTTGCACGCTGAGCAGATTTAACACCAGTCTTCAGCGCCTACAAGGCAGTTACAATCATCAAGCAACGCTTCCCAACGGCACTGTGATTGATCATCAAGCTTGTACTTTAAAACACCTGTCTCGGACATAAACAACACTTAGATGATGCGGCTGTCATTTATTCCGCATCTTGATATCGCCGAGCACCGCGCATTTCAGATGGGACAGAAAGGAAAAGCCTTGGACTCGTCCTTTCGGAAAGGAGACACCCCCATAGAGGATAGGTCTGGGCAGAAGAGGGAAGAAAATCCCAGGCTTTCAAGCCGGGGCTGGGGTTGCATGTTTAAACCTGGCTGCACACGGAAAGCAGACACACATCTGTTGCACGGCTTGAAGCCCGGCTCTAGTGAAGGATCCCCTGCATAAACAAACAAACACACACTTCCCAAGGCAATTAAGCCACAAACAAAACGCTGCTGCCATCCCCTAAACCTTAAGGCAGCGGCTGAGCCAAGGGGAGGAAGCACCTAATCGCACCCTGGGAGGCACACGCTGTAATTAAAACCACAGAGACGCCAAAGCAAAGCAACCCCATGCTCCAGTGGTCCTGCCCGCTCACGGATTTAACCGGCTTCTATAAACAAGCCCCGGGTGAAACAGAGGACAGATAAAAGAAAATAAGTTAGCACGCTTTATGCCTCCCAAAATGCTTGTTCGGGACTCAATTTAAGTCCCTAGAAGGCTGCGAGTGGTTGCATCGGCTGTCAAAATCCCTTGATTCATTGTTCCCTGGAATAACAGCATCCCCCGGCAGTCCCACGGGTCCCGGTCCAAACCTTCCCGCTCTGCACCGCTCAACCCCTTTGCTTTCCCCAAACCTTGCATCCCAGGCATCGCATCCCGGTGGCGAAGGGAAGCCATGGAAAATCAGGTGCGTTTTCCAGCGAGCTTGTTGGCACAGCTGCCCGGCTGGAAAGCAAAGCGGAGCAGACGCGGGGTGGAAGTTTTATAGGAGAGGAATGCAGCCACACGCTTTCCACCTGGTCCCTTCCATGAAGACGAGTCCTTGCAGGTCCTACACCCAAATCCAGCCCTGCAAACGCTGCATCCCTTCCCCAGCACTAGGAGCAGATGGGGCCCCAAGAGGAGGGTTTCCTCTGGGCTGGGGATGTAGCAGCCACATGCAGCCGCTACAAACCCAAACAGCACTTAGCCCTGCTGGGGCTGAGCAAGTGGGTTTGTTTATCTGGGAGGAACTCATCTGCTACCGGAGTATTATATTTCCACCAAAACCATGTGCCGGCTCGGTGTTTAGATCACTTCTCCCTGTCTACATAATTTAAGGGCATATGTCTGATAAACGAAGAGCATCAATAACGCAGGTCTCGGTTGCAGCACACATATGCACGGAAGGAGGGAGGTTTCTCAGTCCGCAGCCGGGATTTGGGCAGTAAAACTCTACAGCACCTTGCAGGAAGGGAAACGATGAGGGTCCCCCTTCCCTTCTAGGTGTTCCCCGCGCAGGGTGGCCGCTATACCCATCCAACCGTCACCCAAGAGTTGTTGATCCTCCCCGGGAAAAGGGCTCTGATTCCATCCCCGACCAGCCGCAGCCTCACCGGGAGCAGCGAAAAGTTTCCAAATGCCTCCAGCTCCTCATCCAAGGAAGGCTCTAGAGCACCGAGAGGGGTAAAAATCGCTCCCGAAGGGAGAAAAATCCGCAGCCGGGGGTGAGGTGATGAGGGACAGGCTGCGACGCAGGAGCCGCTACCTCCGGGGAGAAAAGTTGAGCCTTGTGCATAGCGAAAAAGCCATCGGGGACCCCAGGGAGGGGGTGCACCGCGTCCCCTCCGCCCTGGGGATGTGAAGGAAGGGGGATCCCTGATGCGAACCCCACCAGCATCCTCGAAAGCCGGCCCTAGAGGGGCCGTGCCCGCTGCCCGCGGGGGTCTCCGCTGCCAGCCACGACCCCCCTTCCACACACCCCTAGAAGGGGAGGAAGCAGCGTTTGGGGGTGTCCCAGGGCCCCCCCTCCACTCCCGCCAGGTGAGGAGGGCAGGTACCGCTGCAGCCCCGCTGGCCCTCCTGGGGCATCCTCCGGAGCATCCTCCGGGGTATCCTCCGGAGCACCCTCCCTCCAGCCCCGCTGCCCGTGCGGGGCTGGGGTCCTTACCTGGGAACGCTCCTCGCTTGCTTTGGGTGGGTTTCGGTCTATATAAATATATATATATAATTTTTTCCTCTCCTCTCCTTTCCCCCCACTTCAGTCTTCAGAGCAGGCGCCGCATTGACACTGCAGATGGTCTCTGTGTGCGTGTGTGTGTGTATGTGTGTATGTCTCTCTCCAATCCCAAATACTCCACGGAGGCGGAACACGGAGCCCCTCTCTCTGCACTGGGCAAACCGTGT
>JANHGB010006608.1:0-25420 GCA_026283785.1 Coracopsis vasa
TCATCCAGTGCCTCTGGTACTTCACAATTAAAGTGAGTGAGACATCAAAACCACCTGGGGTACGAGGGAATAATTCTGCCTCAGAATGGAAGGAAGCCAAGTAAGCAGAAAGAATCCCTTGGAAAAAAACCCTTGATATTTCCAAAGTGCAACACAAAGTAGACAAACCTTTTGAAAAGTCTTTGGGATGCCATGGCACATAAAGCAGCTCCAACTAGCAGAAAGTGATGGCTCAAAATAGAAGTCACTTTTTGAAGTATTTGCTAACCTCTGTGTCCTACTTATTTTTTGCTGGTGTTCAGCTGTAAGATAATGACTGGGACAAGTATTGTTTCTTATGCCATTACTCCTAAATAAAAGAAAATTGTAAAAATACCTTGGAGTTCAATACAAGGCTTTGCTGTACCTATCTCCAAGCACAGCAATTTTCCTAGTGGCACCTTTAGGACTCTGAAGACTGAAAGGGATGATTGTTGGGTTTGGAAATGACAAGACATTATCCTTCACTCCTGTGTGATAGAGGGAGAGATATTCTCTGAATAAAAAGCCATTCTCAGGATGAAATCTGCAGCCAAAGTATTTTAAACCTCACCAATCAGTAATTTGCAAATCCATCCAAAGTTCAAATGGTAAGTAGAACACTGGATGTATTTGAAGAAAATACAGGAGTATGGTATAACACATCTGTCCTCCACATTTAGTAAAGCAAATTGCTCTAGTTTACAAAGCAGCTGTTACATGAATTTCTGCTGAATGCCTAAAATCGATAACTGAAAGAAGAGCTGTTAAACTGCTGACGAGAAGGTAATATAAAAATCTATATAGTTGTTCTCCAAATCCTGCAAAATTGTTTGTTTAACACCTTGTATTTAACCAAGCCCACTAAGAGTTCAGCTTTCTTGTTTGCTGTTTTGTACGAAGTGTGCAAACAGCTTCTCCCTGCCCTAAACTCCATTTTTTTAGCCTAAAAATACATGAGTGGATATAATGAAATGACAATTATAATTTGGTGCTATTATACAGAGGTTGTGACTCATTCATTAAAGTATCTAAATTAGCAAGCCTACTGCTAGCTAAAATGGAAGATGTTAACATAGGCAAAGACTCAACACGTTGCATTATACATTACTAACAAATCTCTGTGTAGAACGATGCATAAATATCTCTTAGAAAGGAAATAGGCTTTGGAAAAAGTAGCATGATCTGAAACATACTCTCAGAAGTCAGATCCCATCTGAAGTGTGAAGTGTATTCAAAATACCCTTGATTTTTATCACACAAGGAGGAAACAACCAGCACACATGTTGAGTTCAATTCAATATAAATCATGGGGTTTGCCATCTACTGGGATTGGCAATTTAGCTTTTATAGTGAAATCTCTGCTTTCCTTTCATCTTAGATCTTGAAGTAAGTATTCTCTACTGCCACTTTTCCTTCTGAAAATGTTCCAGGAGGTACCTGATGACCAATGAATCACGGGAGAACTTTACATGTTTGCAGAGATCAGTAATTCAGGTATAAGTCATTTCCTTATTGTAAACTGGTCTTTGAACACTGTCCAGACATGAGAAGAATTGAAGATAATTCTTTTATTCATTAATTTATAATGTTGATGGCATGAACACACACACTGCTTCATGTGTTACCTTCAGATTCTCCATTTGATTCTAATACTTTTAGGCTTTTCCTTTCCACACCAGAGAGGCCTTTCCTGCCTGAATGCTCTAGCTCAAGCTCTATTACTTTTTTCACTGAGGTAGAAACAGGAGCCTGTTAAAACCTACTGAAACAGCAGCACAAAGCAGACTTGAATCTACAACTTCTTTACTGTTGAGCTGTACTCTCCCTAAGACTTCTTCCATGATTCTCTGATTTTCAGTTTAATTTTGAGTGTATTATCCTATAGGGCTTATAGGCCCAGTGCTGTGTCAGCAGAGTCCTCTCAGCAGACAGATAGCAAATGCTGACAAGAGGAGCTTTTCTGCTGGCATCAGAGCCCCATCTCTGAGCAAACAGCATAAACCAGCTAAGCAAACAAAAGCTCTTTCACGTCAGCAAAGCTGTAGCAAAGCTGCCAATTGTCAACCAAGAAGAAGAGTTGTTCACATCAGGGTGATGTGACCACATCAGGAGAATGCTGTAGTACAAGGAGAAATGACTGGATTTATTTTGCAACAAAGACCTTACACACCATAATGGGGACAACTTTCCTACTAGCATCAGGAGATTCCATTCAGGGCTCATGCTCATCCCAGTATTAGTGCTAGTCTAGAAGAAGGTGTCCCTGTTCAGGGCAGGGGATGGGAACTAGACGAGCTGTAAGGTCCCTTCCAACGCAAACCGGTCTGTGATTCTATGGGCCTATGACCAACCCAAACCTCAACCACTTGTGAATACTATTATTTCCAAAACCAAGGTTTTAAACTACTATGGCAATCACTGTGTTACAGCTAAAAATGCAATCCAATACAGCCTTTCTCACTGCCACCCAGAAATGGCACAGTCCATTAATAAAAGCGCATTCCATCCATTTTTCCTACCCCTCCATTTCCCATAAACCAGCAAATCTAGCACAATATCACTGCAAGAAATATAAAATAATATTAAATTCCTCATGAAAAGCTCAAGAAAAAAGGTTAAAATGTAGACCAATATTGAATGTCATCCACAGGAGTTAAGTAAATGTCTGTGAAGTATTTTCATACAGAAAATATTCTGGAAATACCTGTTTAATTTGGGGGTTTTCTTACTTTTATATCAGGGTACTTATGTATTTGGACTCATGGATACACTTCCAGAGAAAAACCTTCCAGTTCCTAGGAGATGATTTAAATCAGCCTCTTAGGAAAAGGAGAAACAGAACTGTTAGCTTCAAAATCAAGGGTGCAATAGTACCTTGCAGCTGAACAGAACTATTGACACACTGATGGTCAGGTTCCAAGAAATGCATATGCATAGATTCACAGAATCAGAGAATGGGTTGGGTTGGAAGGGATCTTAAGATCATCCAGTTCCAACCCCCTGCCATGGGCAGGGACATCTCACAACTAGATCGTGTCACCCAAGGCTCTGTCCAACCTGCCCTTGAACACTGCCAGGGATGGAGCATTTACCACTGCTCTGGGCAACCTGTGCCAGTGCCTCACCACCCTTACAGTAAAGAACTTCTTCCTTATATCTAACCTGAACTTCCCCTGGTTTAGTTTGAACCCATCACTCCTTGTCCTATATTAGAAGTCAGTATTTTATTGTCAGCTTTAGCTTTAGAAATTTGAAGTACTTAACACATGAGGGAATGTTTGCTTCTTTTTCAGAGTTTAGGAACCTGCTTTAGGAATGGTTTGTAACTCTCTTGGCTCCATGCCTGTTTTCTACCAATAAAGTAACTGCAAAACCCACCTTCATCCCAATAGCTATTCTCCAAAGAAGAAGAAAGCCTGATTTCTTTCACATAGTGGTAGAAGCAGATTGTCACAAACAGGTTGTTTTCTCCATATCCTTGGCAAAGTGTTAGCAAAGACAAGACCACTGGACACAGACCACATCTGCCTCAGGGAACATTGGAACCAAACAATAAAATCCAACAGTAAAATTCAAACCTGCCTCTGGCTCCTGAGAGCAAAGGCTGCCAAATTCAGATTCCAATACCATTTTCTCTTTCACTACAGAAAAATACAGGACTCAAAAGCCGTAATGAAACAAACCTCCACAACTTTAATACAGCAATTAAATGCACAATGCCCCAAACACCACCGAGAGGCCAACATTCCCTGTTGCTGCTATGTCAGGTGATGCATGAAATCTAAAGATGCCAACTGGGTAGCACCTTTATACCAAAAACTATACTAAATCACACTTTGTATGCATTACATTATGTTTATAATACCCAGACACTCAGAGACATACATACCATGAATATTCTGCAGTCTTTTCCGGTCACTACTGCTCTTACATATTTATTTCCTTTAAAGGTAAGGTTTACTCTTCCCCCCTATTTAAATAGAAGTTTCTAAACCAAGAGTAAAATAAAACTTCCCCAAACCAAAACCATTTTACAGCCTCTACAGTGTATCCTAGACCTTCCTAGGACATACTGTAAGAAATACAAATCTACGTAGTCTACTGAGATACCTTTAAGTCTGAATATAAACCAGGTATCAAGATAATCACCCAGCAGTGAGGGTGAGGTAAATGTAGATGCTGCCAGAGTTATTTTTTCACGTTTGAGATAAGAGATTTTGGTATTTACTAGTCTAAATTAAGGCTTTGACACATTCCATTTAGGAAACAAGTTTTTACAGGGAATGACAAAACAAACATTCGAATACCTCCACATCCAAAATACTCCCTGCATCAATGGAACGTAAAAGCTTCCCTGCAAATAACACGTCACAAATAAAATTACAGTGTAATCTCTTTTTCAGAGTTCTGTTATTCAATTACATGTAACTATGGAAAGGTTTAGCTTCTTAGACAAGTGTTCTTGCTCCAGTAACAATAATAGGAAGCACAATACTTACAGTGTTAAAATATTGTCTCAACCCAAACCATTCTATGATTCTATGATTTCAGCTTTCTACCACCAATAAAGAAGTCCTGTTCTGATGCTGCTGGCATGCACCAGCTAGGACCAGGAATGTGACCACCCTAGAAGAGGACAACTTCGAAGAATCCACATGGAGGTTGGAAGTGGATGAGAAAGAATAAAGATCAGTGACCAACCTGTTCTTCAAACACAAGAGAGCAGGACTGTCAGGTAACAAGTCCCACCACCTCTTCTATATAATTCTAGCAAGCACCAGGTCAGATGCAGCAGTAATAAAGCCAACTAGCCAGAAAGACAACTCTCCCTTTCAGCAAGTTGGGCAAAGGTGTGTGGCAAAACAAAGTTGTCCTCTGTAAGTGTCCGCATCCATTCTCTCTACTGCACACCAGACTTAAAATGAAAACTACGCTTTTGAAACACGATTGCAAAGGTTTTGTTTTTCAGCTAGGGAAGCCATGAATAGGACAATATATAGGTCATGACTGTAATACACAAATACACTATCATATTTATGATCATATAATGATTTATACTGATGTTACAGAAACCATTTTTTTTCCTATTCAGCTTTAGGTTAGGTATTTGTACGCTAAGTTACTATTAATGTCTTCATTTATGTTCAGGTATTTAATACAGGTTCACTGCTGCTGTATGGACATTTACTTAGAGAGTATTTAGAAAATACTAGAAGTAGGAGTAAAGGAAGAAAAAAATCTCTGTTGCTATAGCTAAAATATATGCAGTCTAGAACCACCTCCACTAGGTATCTTCCTACTCCTCCAAACTGGTCATATTCTAAGTGCCTTCTCATTTTGTTGAGCTGCACATTCAAATCTCCAGCAAAACTTAATAGGTTCATTGGGTCAGTTTTTTCATCCCTAGTTAGTGTCCACAATTTTAGTCCCTATCTGTATCTCCTCACATTTAATACATTTAAAACTCTACGACAAATTGCTGTTAAGACTTGCTCAAGAATCAAGTCAACTAAACTTGCTAAGCATATGCAACTCTTCAATGGACATATGGTTGGTTTAGAAAAGCAGCTGAGGCCATACTTTAAACACCATGATCTCTATAAAGCAGTGAAAAAAATAAAGCATTCAATGACATTTCTGTTTGGAACAGAACTTACAGGTAAAATGAGAGCAGAAAAACATAATACTCACCTTTATAACTGTAAAACAGCAAGAGGAGCACAAATTATCATCAATATCAGAATGCTTAAAAGCCATTTACACCCTGTAAATGGTAATGGAAATAAACTGAGAAGACAGTTAAACAGACTCAGATTTTTAGTCCTCAAACATTATTAGATTCTACCAGCTGTCTCAGAAACCACGTACATTCTCTCTTGATAACTTGACATCCTGAAGACAGGGATTCTGTCAAACCATAATCAAGAAGCAAAAATGATTTCCTACAATGCTAGAAGAGTATAAACCCTGCAGCTTCCACTGTCTGTAAAATTTGTTGCTTTGTCTCATATATATCTATGCATATATGTACATATGAGTGTATCTATGTATACACCCAAATCAGTCATTTGGTCTATCTGTCTATAAACCCATCAACATTTTATAAGACATCTCTGGTCATGAAAGCACACAAGAAATGTATTTAAAGCCTCAATATAGTACAGTGATGGCAAAAAAATCCAATGTTCTTCCCACCAGGCAGTGAATTGAGTGCAAGAATTACAATACCATTCTAATGGTAAAAACAGAATTCAGAAGACCTTCCCTTCTTCCAAACAAGACAGTGAAAACAAATGAGCTGCCCCCAAATCACAGCATGTGACAAACAAGATTTAACATTAGGTGATTATTTTTTTGGTGCAGAGAGACCTAAAGAACATACTTCATTTTTTTCCTGGAAACAGAAACCCTTTTGTCACCCGGGTTTTAAATGTGGCACATTTTGAAGGGTTGTTATTCGTTAAATAAAGCCAACCTGAAATAATGTCAAAATCAGGGGCTAACAACTATGAAAATCACAAGTTAGAACTGCTTTTCCATTTGTAATTTCCTAAGGGTGACACCTTTCATTTTTGCTTCTGTGTCTCAGTAGGTTGGCATAAGGTCAGTGTCAATACCCAGCAGAACAACTTGATTCACACTAAATGTGGCAAGTTATTCTTTATGTTATGTATTGGATGTGGACAGAGAAAGGCACATTAAATCCCCAAGTTAAATAACGTGGTTTTAGGCCAGTGTAAGTCATTTGATAGAAGTCAAGATCTTCAAGAATAAATCTCATTCAAGGCATAGATGGCAGCTCTCAGTAATATTTATACCAATGAGTTACAAATGAGGTTTCCTTAACCACTTAATTATGTCTTGCTATTTGTATGCAGTAAAGAGTAGCCTTTGTAATCTTTTAACAACTTGATTTTTACATGTTTATGCACTGTAGAGTCACAATCATAAAGATGTCACAGTCAGGGTTGATAACTTCGCAGAGGGTAGGATAAAGTGTTAGGTTTGTACATTTTTGCATGGAATAGCAATAGCAGTCACACAAAACACTGAAATCCTCTGTTTAGGTTTACGTCAGTGTCATACTGTTGGGTTGGGTATTTTGGAAAGCCATTGCTATCCCTCTGGACTTGACCTAAAAAGCTGAACAACAATTCTAACCAGCTGTCACATTACATAAATTAATAAAGGAAGTAAAACCATGCAAAAAGTAACAAAGTATTCCAATTTTGGGGTTAGAAAGTGTTTGAAAACCCACACATAAGTCACCATCTTGCTGTAGACTGTGGTGTTCCTATCCAAGTTAAAAATGAGTTAGCAAGATTTACAGGGATCATTATAAAGAGCCAAATCACCAGCCCATCTCACTTAACCTTCTCTTTCAAGTAGCATCCAGTAACTCACTCACACAGCATCTTACATAAAAGAATCCAAGAGTCAGCACATCTATGAAGGTCTTCTCCTCGCTCTGAGTCTGAAGTTGCTACCAACCTGTGCTGCCTGTACAGTGATATCCCCAGTGACTTTTGTTTCTTATATCCTTGAACAAAGAATGTCCAGAAAAAGGAAACAAAGTCTCTGGATCCCAAATCTTTTACTTAAGTCATTTGAGATCACCCACGGTTAAAGTTCAATCAGGATCAAACCTTTTGCAGTATTAAAACCAGAAAGAGAATTCAGGACTAGCTTGAGAACCTGAACTGAACCTGAAGATTTTACTTTCCTGAGCTGCTGTAAGATCAACACTGGATGGATGCAATGCATGAGACTTCTTGTAAGTGCAAATGTCAGCATGAGCTGACATTTCAGCTACTTACTCTTTAAGTGGTCTCAAGCCACTGAAAATTCTTTTGCCAAGCAAGAGCAAAAAGAGCAGCAAAAAGGTAACTGAGCAATCGCATGCTGTTTCTCCCTTTTCTCCTTTTGGAGGACAATGATACAGTGCTGGTGTCCTTCCAAAGGCACATCTGATCAGAAAATTACACCTTTAGCAGTTTTGCAGGAGAAGCACAAAATTCACTTTGGAAATGCCTTCCTGCTCCTGAGGTAAAGCCTTAGCTTCTGAGAAGGGGAAAACAAGAAAACTAGGCAAGACCAACTTTTCTAAGTTCCAAAAAACCCTGGAAGGTCTGAAAACTATTGTGCATTGTCATGAATCTTTCTATTGTGATGGTGAATACTGAAGACTAAAATATTAATTAAAAGACAAAATAATGCCCTTCTTACAAGGGCCTGCAGCAACAGGACAAGGGGGAATGGCTTTCATGTGACAGAGGGGAGATTTAGGTTGGATATAAGGAAGAAGCTCTTCCCTGTGAGGGTGCTGAGGCGCTGGCACAGGGTGCCTGTTCAAGGCCAGGTTGGAAGGGGCTTGGAGCAACTTGCTCTAGTGGAAGGTGTCCCTGCCTGTGGAAGGGGTTGGAGCTGGATGAGCTTTAAGGTCCACTCCAACCTAAACCATTCCATAATTCTATGATTTTAGAGAATTCTTCCAATTCTCCACCTTTGTATTCTAGGGAAATAGAAAGGCCATCAATACTGTCTTGAAGTCTCATGGCATCTTCCCATTAGTGCCACAGATTGCCTGAGCGCTGTCCCTCAGCTGAAGTGGTTACCCAGGAATGAGGGCCTTTGAAGGATATTTGTGTTATATCAGTGAACCACCAGCTCTGCTGCTTGGAATCATTATTTGCTATGATCTTGCTTATTTACAAAAAGAAGGAGTTAAGCTGCATTTCCTGGGAACACAGCAGAAACAAACAGCAGGTAGTTCCCTTACTCAGAAATCCCCCACTGTGCCATGATTCTGCCAAAATGGTATTGTAACCGACATAACCACAGAACGTCCTAAGCAGGACCCAGCAATAACTATCCCAGGAGATTCTGGCCTCAGCAACCTGCCTTTCCATCTCTCCCCCTTTGATTCCTATTGCAGCGTGCCAGCCTTACGCTTGTTTGACTTCAGAGCTATCAGCCTTGTGGGGAGAAAAACCCCAAACTCATCTGTGTTTATTACTCCATATTTATGTTTTCAGCAACACTGGATCAGTGCCTTGCTGAGCTGTGGGGTGGGACCAGCTCAGATCTGTATGAAACCAGAGCTCTGTTCCCATGCTACACCTTTGCTGTTGCACAGTCTATTACTACGATTGCCTGGAGACATCTTTCCTGGGTAAAGAGCCTGAATTGCTTCTTCCCCTGAGCCTGAAAGAAGGAAACTGGCACACCTCTAAACTTTCTTTTGGAGTTCTCTTAAAGACCCTGCTCTACACTGGCAGGAATTACCGTCTTTCAGCAATAATTCCAGGAAAAAACCCATTTGATTTGGCAGGGGAATTACATTCCAGGGTTAATTACTTTGGCATCAGATTTAAATAGATAATCGTCAATTCAGCAGATTTAATGACTAAAAAGAACTGTCTTACTGAATGGTGAGAGAGAGTTTTTCGCCTTACTGCATTTCAAGTGTTATCAGGCTGGAGACCAGCCAGAGCATCTGGCTTCTCACTACAGTTAGGCAAGAATTACAAAAAGAAATATGCACAAATATCACCAAAACCTAATTACATCTGTGGAGGATGGCAAAGACTGGAGAGCCTACTGGCAACCAGCACTGAGCAAAGCAAAACCAGCTCAGGCACGGGGCTGGGGAGGGATGGGGCTCAGAAACAGCCTCGAGGGAAACACTCCAACTGCTCCATGCACCCCTAGGGCAAGAACAGGGATCCCAGATCCCTCCTGACACTTGGACCTCTCATGTGAAAAAGACCTGACTGCACTGTTCACCCTCTTCCCCTCCTTGCTTTAGCAACAGGGCAGAGCAGCAGCTCTGTGCTTGAACAAGGAGCACTGGTCTGTCATGCTTCACAATTCCCAGTCAATATCCATAAACAGGTCAGGCACTGCAGTGTTAAAGCTCCCTGAGCAGTTTTAGGTTTTTCCTCTTTGCTCTCCCAGGAAAACTCACCACACAGGTATTTTATGCACAGCCAGCCAGGAAAAACAAGACACCTCAAAATGACATCCATGCTCCAGCACGCTGAATGAGGAGTTACCCTGGGGAACAGGAGAGGCTCAAGAGGAGAGTGTGTCCAACACTCCATGTTTTGCCAAGCAGAAATACTTTCTTCCACTTAGGGGGTGTCAGGCTGGAGCACTGTGGAGGTGTGAGCATCCTCTCTGGGCACAGACACAAGCCAGAGAGTATTCTTCAAGATTTTCACTTTAATCCAATTTAGAATATGACTTGAGTCCCATTTGAAGAGAGCTCAGGGAATCTTAACCCAGAATGCATTCAAACAGAGCAGGCATGGGATCACAGGCATCCTTACAACCAAACAAGGAACCTACTGGGTAAGACAGTGGTCTGTTTTGGAAAGCAGATATAATGGCATGCTTATTAGGTTCTTATAGAAAGTCAAATTCCTGAGGCAAGTCAAGCAGAATACTGGTTTGTTGACCCAGATGAGGGTGAGGAATAGGTTATGTCCCTGAATTCTCAGACTGCAAGGCCTGGTGATCCTATACATTCCCAGAAGTATATGACTCTGTGGAGGTGGAATGTGATACCTGGGAAACTCCAAGTATCCACAGATTAGGTGGTGGCTGAATGGGGTTTGAAGCATGTCATAGTGAATGTAACCAGCTAATTCCAGCACCAGGTAGGATTTATGCACCCACAGCTGCTGATAACCACAGCCCTTGACACCAAAGGCTGTGGTTCAAAGGTCCCCACCATCAGTGTGTGCGATGACTGTTACACAGCAGGGCCAGGGTCATGATCACTGAGGACACGATTTGAGGTTGTAGCAGCTTTATACCTCTCTGAAGTCCATGCCAGCTGATCCAGCACACACACTGCCAGTACCAGTTAGGTCATCACAAAGTGAGCCACAGAGTCAGCTTTGTGCTGGATCAATGCTCTGTGTCACCTGGATGCAGCAGTTTTGATTTGGTACTGTCAACTCTCAGCATAGGTTATTTGCCCACCTTCCTGGCATTGAGAACGGAAACAGTTCATTCAAAACCTGAGATCCACTGGAAGAAGACTTTTGATGTGCCTTTTAAAAGTGCACATCTGCTCTATGAAAGAAGCTTAATATGGGAGTCACAGGCTCAGTCGAACAGAGGGAAGCTGCACAAAGTAACTTTTTGCTGTTTCAAAAGATCAATTAGCTTTAAAAATATCAGTACTAAGGAGGCTGGAACTTGCTTTGTGTCTTTAAACACAAAGCAATTTAACCCAGTGCCATCAGAAACTAGTAATTACAGGTGTGTAAAGCTCAGCATTATATTTATGTGGGGGAAAAGCCCCCAAATTCATGTAGAATTTGAAGTAACTGCCGCCCATGACAGCTGCATGTACTGATCACAGATTGAAAATACCTTACACTATTCCCAACAATGACCTTTTACATAAGAGGCAGAAGTTTGTTGCGTGAGACTTGTAGCTGCCCCATCTGACCTCCCCAAAATCTCTCTCTTTTTAAGGTTTTCTCTCCTGCATTTTCAAAACTAACAAGAATTATTTGATACCTATGAGGAAAAAAATCAGTCGAATGAGACTTTTGTTTAACTCAGCTATTTTTCTTCATCTCACTAATAACTATAATGTGATAAGCACATGGAGTCCTTTTGACTGAAACAGCCACTAATATGATACAACTAAAATGATTATTAATATTACTGCTCAGGAGAATGAAATTAAACCTCTGGATATTTAAAACTACAGTCATTTGATCAGATTAGCAGAACCCAAAGAAAGTCAAAGCTCATTCAAATAATATTCATCTGAGTTTACTTCATACTACTATGATATGATGGATGCTTACTGAATAAGGAAGAGATTTAGAGGCAAAGGACTCCGGATAAGGCTTAGGAATAAGCTCCTGGACTGCATTCAGTATGAGGGAAGAAAAGAAAAATGCTTAGCAGCGTGGAAAAAGCAAATCTCATATACGAGGCATAGCTAATAACCCCACAAACCCCATACAGCATTTGATACACAATAATACCTAACAACTGCTTTGCACTATGAGACATACAAAGTATGGAATAAGCATCTTACAATATATGGCATCTTCTATCTTTTAACAGTCAATATGACCAAGCACTGTGTGTATAAGGGACTTCTAGAGAAGATACGTGGCAAGGTCTTGCGTACGCTACCCAGGTCAGCCAATGGTATTTTGGGCCAGTGGTGGTGGGGAGGTGGAAGGGAGCAGAGAAACAACATTAAATTTTCTTAACATTAAGATACTAGATACTAAGTAACACATTGCACATATAAACTATGAATAAATCCCAGTAACTCATTCAGTACAAACTTATTTTAGAGCTTGTAAGTGACTTATGTATGTCATATATATGATGATCTTAAAGGTCTTTTCCAACCTAGTTGATTCTATTTTATATATATATATATACATATATATACATATAAAAGCTTATAAAGGATGTCAGATTGATTTCTTTAGCTGTGTTTGGGCAGCAATATTTCTCATATGCCTCATAGTAGTTTGTCTTTCACTTCAGGCTGCAATTACATTTTGGTCAAAGATACCACACTCAGGACACGTAATCCCCTTCTCAATTCTTTGATGGCTGTGGGCCTCCTGTGACCTTATTTCAATCAGTTTCCTCTTCAATTGCTGCTCACTGAGAGATTAAAAATATCTAAATGTATTTTGATAAACTAAAACTCTCAGAGTATGTAAACATTAAACTTTAGTGAACTTTGCCTCCTCAGATGTACATACACAGACACGTAGCTTCTATTAAATAGCTTCTGGTTCATCTCACAAGTCATACACAAGGTAAACCACAAGGTAAATACAGAAAGTCATTTCCACAATATATGCCATTAGTACTGTTTGTATGGTTCAATGAATCATTCATCTAAAAGGTTACTCAACCACCATGTCCTGTTGATGGCCACATATACAAATAGAAATACCTATCTTTTCATGCCAAGTCCTATTATTGTCACAGGTCAAAAGCAACCAACAAACACAAGCTCAGAGCTCTGCAAGAAAAATATTGGCAACTTTACCAAACTAAATATGCAGTGAATGGCATCATCTTTGTTTCCTTCCCCAATGCCTTTTACATGGAAACCCATACAAGAAAAGCCTCATAATAAGTTCAAGATGTATCCAATTTTAATGCTTGTTTGTTGAAAAGACCTAAGCAGACTGAGCGTGCCCATGCAAGCAAACTTCATGAGTTGCTTCCCATTGTAAAACATTTCTTCCTTATATCTAATGTGAATCTCCCCTCTGTCAGTTTAAAGCTATTTCCTCTTGTTCTATCACTACAGGCCCTTGTAAAAAGCCCCTCTCCAAGTTTCTTTCTTTAGGCACTGGAGCTGCTCTAAGGTCCTCCTGGAGCCTTCTCTTCTCCAGGCTGAACAATCCCAGCTCTCTCAGCTTTTCATTTCTAAGATATTCCCTTACTTGTTTACAGCTATCTTAAAGTCCCATTGTGGGGATGGAGAGGGAGGCAGAGACGAAGGGAAGGAGATACTGGTGAGATACTGGTGCATTTTATACCTCCACGGGAAGCAGGCGGGCAGGGAGGTGCACGCTTGAGCTGCTGCCTGCAGCACCGGCCTGAGCCCAGTGTGCTCCAACAAAGCATTCCCAATCCCTTAGCAATCTAATGGAAAGGTTTGGCACCTTAGGCCTCAGCCTGTCTCAGGAGCCACAGCCTTCTCCTGCTGCTACCTTGAGCTGATGAGAATGAACTGCCTCATTTCCTCTGAAATCACAGGAAAATATTCTACATGAAGAAAAGGAGAAAACCAGTAGCTTAATCTGTATCCACAGACAGAGAATATATATATATATATATGTCTTTCATATTCTCAAGATGGAGATCTAATCATGGAATGGGTGGGATGCAGCTCTAATCTCTTTGTCAAGCAGAAAGCAACATGTATATTTTACATATATATATATATACACACATAAAGCTATCAACCCATCCTTCAGAGGTTAATACAGAGCAACAACATCCTGAAGTCCTACTGGCAGAAACGTGTTACCTGTATTATCAAGTTAATGACAGTATTTCCAACTTGGAGAAAAGCTTTCCAAGGACTGCAGCCAAACTGCAGCCTGCAAAAGGCACCTGACTTGTAACCAGCTCTACTCAGCTACTTCATGACTGTTGTAAAGGGGAAAACAGAAATTTGATGGCACCACCTTGGGAACATGGAGAGTTGTAAAGTAGTGAGCATACACCAAATGCTGACTGGGCACTATTTATACTACCAATACAAAGGAATCAAATGCAAATAATTTGGTTGCAAACTGCAGGTAGTTTGCTTGCCAAACAGCCTGTCCTGCAGCACCCACACCTCATCCCAAACCCCTTACGCTCCTCAGGACTGCAGTATCAGGCCACTATGCTTCAGTCCATTCCTGTTTAAGAAGTGTAAATCCATTGTCTAAGCTTCAAATTCAGATACCACTTCATTTTTACTGAATAATAATAGTAGTAATAATAATAATAATGGCCTGAAAGAGACTAATCAAAGAAGCTAGTACTCATGATGGACTGTCAGCACACTGACGTGTTTCTGCAGCATAATATGCCACATTCTCTTACCTACAAGCTTTTACTTTCTTTTCAATAACTACAGCTGCAGAAGGCTGCAGTGATAGTAATTTGTGATATTAAAATGTTTCAGTTCCTTTTTTTTTTTTGGATTGAGCTATTAAGAGCAGTAAACCAGTACTTCTGGATTGAATAGCATTAATGAATGTCAAAACAATACAGAAAATATCTATAAAATGAGTGTATAATTATCTGCTGCTAATGTGTGGTCATTATCAGAACTCATTCACTGTGGACTTCTTAGAATATGGGAGGAAGAGAGAATAAGGAATAAACTGGGAAAAGTGAGGCAAACCTTAGAGTGTATTCTCAGCATCACCCATAAACCTGCCAATTTAGGCTGGGGGAAAAGAAACAGCCAGCAAAGCAACAAACAAAGGTGGTGCTACCCTGACATTTTGTGAACCTATTGCCCAAAAGAAATGAGAATAAACCGAATCACTGCCTCCCATAGTGCCCTAACTGGTATACTGGCAGGGAGCACAATGAGACACGTTTATGATCCCATTTTGTGGAT
Organism: Coracopsis vasa; assembly: GCA_026283785.1. Lineage (NCBI taxonomy): Eukaryota > Metazoa > Chordata > Aves > Psittaciformes > Psittacidae > Coracopsis > Coracopsis vasa. The sequence goes on from JANHGB010006608.1 coordinate 15,158, forward strand.
CAGAACTAGCCCATACAACCAGGAATACGCTGCTGCAGCTTGAACTGCAAGTGCTGCTGCTGGAACAGTTTTGGCAATAGGCTTAACATAAGCACTAAGAGAACTGTGCTATCCAAACAACCGTATGTTTGCTCCCATTCTGGGAATAGTTCTTTCATTTCCTCTTCCCTGTTTCCATCTTTTCATCCCCCTAAGTAAAGGATGAAGCTTTTAATCTTCTGCACTGCCACCAGTGTTTTGTCTCAGAACACTTCTGCAAAATTATAAGCCCCCAAATCAACACTCACATGAATGATTATACAAATTATACCACAAAAAGGAAAACCCATCTTCAGAGACCAGCTTTTGTAGCGAATCATTTCCTCGATTACAATTCCCTTCTATAAAGGACTCAAAATGTTACGCAGGAACTAAACTGAGGTTGAAGTGGACTGATGCGTTCCTGCAGCTTCTACTCTGGTTGAAGTGGGTTCTAAATGGAACATTAGACAAGCAGTAATAAAATGATGAGTTTTATCAGAAGGAGAAGGACAACAAATGTACATTATTACCTTTTAAAAGAAGCTCCATGCATGTATTGCTGGGTTTACATTTAGATGAGGCAGCTGGGGAGAGATCATATTTAATGTATAGATTTTTCTATGATTTATATTGATTGAGCTTAGGTAGATGAAATCTACAGGAGCAGCTATTTTGAGCCGGGCCTGCAAAGGTATTATTTTGGCTTGGGGAGCTTGTTTAGATTCATCTTGCAGCAAAAATAACATTTTGACAAGTGCTACTGGTACCAACAAGAGCTGAATTGATTAATACGTGAGAGTTATTTTGGCAAGAAGACTGACGTGGGCAAGTGATGACCCAATCCAGTTTTCCACCTGCAGGAATAGCTGCAGCCTGCTGAGGAGGGCCCTCCTGAATGCTGTTGGAGCCACCTTCCAGCACAGACATGACCCGAAGGCTCGGTGCAAAGGGTGCAGAGCAGCTTTGCCTCTGTGGGGTTCATACCCCAGGTTGTACCTCCCAGTCGATTGCAGTTGCTTGGAGACAGTTGCTGCGTTACAAGTCAATGAGCGCTGTGTAGAACAGCACTACAGGCACAGATCTGTTATACTCTGTCAAGATGAGCTCTTGTACTCAGTGACTGCCCAGAGCTTTCTCTCCTCACTCTTGCAGATTAAGAAATTCAGGTATTTCAGAGAGGACGGTTCAAATTCTTCTGCCCTTACTGACACACTTTTTAATCCGTATTTAATATGGAATTAAAATGTTTTCACACACCTTTTGAACCTGTACTGATGATTTCTCAGTGTTGAATTTGGTCCAAAGCATTTATCTAGTGTATACACTTTTCCTAGGTTATACCAAAAGATGTGGAAGTTGTCATTTGGGCAACCTGATCTCACTGAAGATGTCCCTGCCCTTGCAGGGGTGTTGGACTAGATGACCTTTGAAGGTCCCTTTCAACCCGAAGCACTCTATGAATCTATACAGGACATGAGAAATATTTCATGCCCTTGCTCAACAAATAAAAGGCATGTTTTATAAATTAGCAACTGAATTTTGTTGCTCAATGTTAGGATATAGAAAGTATTTCTCTCTCTTGAATACAGCACATATCAGAGCTACCTGACGTAAAACACGAAGAATTTAATTTACTGCCACTCCTTCTGTCATCATAGACTTTCTGTCCCCTCGTAGCTGGTACCGTGGTCACATTTCGGCCATGTTTTGCAGTTTGCATGCATCTGTTTCAAGTCAACCATGAAATATAGCCAGAAATCCATTTAAAGAACAGAAAACAAATCAAGCTAAAAGTGACCAGCCTTCATTTTTGTTCAAAGGTTGAAAACAGCTGGATCTTGGGTGGTTGGCCACTGGAATTTCACAGCCACTGGTCACAGTTCACTTGCTAGAATCACAGAATGGGTGATGCTGGAAGAAACCTCTGGAGGTATATGGTCCAAACCCCTGCTCAAGCAGGGCCATCTAAAGCCAACTTTGGAATATCCACCCCCAAGGATGGAAACTCCTTTGACCTGCTGGCAATACTTTGCCTCATGCAGCCCAGGATACTGTTTGCCTTCCCTGCAGCAACGGCACACTGCTGGCTCATGTTCAACTTGGTGTCCACCAGGACCCCCAAGTCCTCTACTGCAAAGTCCCCAGCACGTCATTCCTCCCCAGGTGCAATTCCCTTTGACATACTCAACACAGGTATCTAACCTATTTCAGTTACTCATGGTTATCATAGAGATCAGACCATGACTGGCAGATAAGACATAGGACCTCCAGGATACCTAAAGCCTTCTGGAGTAAATGACAGAAGCTAAGCAGGATACCCTAGGGCATGGAAAACGTGCTAGACACCTGCATTTAGTCAACTGAATAGTACCTGGTGAAGCCCGTATGTAAACCAGCCCTACTAAAATTAGTCTTTACATCCAGCATGAAGTGAGACCGGAGCTCCCACCTGCACAGGGACTGGGCTCTACATTGCCTGATCAGAAGATATAAAGCAGGAAGCAGACTGTAGATGTAACGATGCAACTGAACACAGACAGGAGTGAAAAGGTATTCTTTCCTGACTAAAACTGATGCATTTTCGTGCAATCAGACACTGATTTAGGTACCTTCAGAATCACAGAACACCAGGCTGTAAAGCACATCAAGCATCATGTGGTCCAACCTTCCCAGTCAAAGCAGGACCTAGACTAGATGTCCCAGCATGGTGTCCAGCCAAAGTGCTCACTGACTGGTACCTGAGCTACTGGCAAACGCTGTGAGGTACCCACACAATGTCCTAGGAGGTTTTGTTGAAACACAGAAAGTGATTTTTGGAAGGCATCCTTTCTTTTCTGCCAAGACAAGATGCATTTGGTGAGATAATTAATATGGGCTGCTTTATTTCCCTCTTCTTCGAGGGAAAAATGCTTAGAGAAATAATACAGAGCCACAAGACCAAACCATACCAAGTTTCTAAATCTTTTGCAGTTAAACAGGATCATCCCAACTAAGTTAGGGAGACCTGCATCAGGAATTTCTCCACCCTCTAAGGCTGAAGCCACAGCCACGCAGCATGCTGGGTTTGTTGATCACTAAAAGCAGATGAAATCACCAGTTCATCTCCATTCATTATGAGGGGAAGGAGAGTAACACAGGCTTCCTGGAAACTGTGACTCTGGATAGACTAATCCACCCTGTCCTTTGTGTCTCTGGTATGCCACAAGGCACTGACAGAACACAAACCTCTGGGTCCTAAGAAGCAAAAGGATGTGCTGGGCAGCAGTGGGTCAGGCAAAGCAGTCCCAATTCCTTGTGCATCCTTAAACTCCTTTGTGAGTGGCCTTTACAAAGAGCTAGACCTGGCACTGTATGTTGGCTAAGACGGCTAAAAAGCAACTTTTTCTATGATTTAGTATTCTCTAAAGCATTTTAACAATGCTTGAAAATCCTGTTAGATCCTAAGGTAAGCTCCTAATGCTTCATTGTCTTGTATTATGCCTAAATCTGATAAGTTGTGTGCAGATTTAACAGGACAGTTCACAGCACAGCTCAAACTCCACTCCTTTTCCTTGTATTTGGAAGATTATCCATTTATTTCTCCCCTTTATTTCCTTTATGTTAGAGGTCATTTATATCCTGTATGTTAGAGGTCATTTTCTCTTAGTGCACTGTAGCCTGGTCTTTAAGCATGTCTGAATATCCAAATCAAAGCTCAAAGAGTCAAGGTAGTTATTTGCCTAACCACCATCTCCTTCCAGACAGATGATTTCCCTTTATACATACTATTTTGACTCCTGGAGGTTCATCTTTTTTCTTCTTAACCACATTTCCAGTGGTTCTACTCTTTGTGACATTAGCATGAGCTCTCCAGCAGTGGCAACAAGCTTCCTAAATCAGTTCTCAGGGTTATTTCTACATCTCTAAGACCAATGACACCTTTGTTATGTCCCATTCCTCTGGTATCAAGGCAGAACAACAGATACTATATCTGCTTGGAAATCTTTTATCTGAGTTATCTTTAGAGTATCACCTTGTCTTGATGATTTGTTACTGTTCATTTTGTCAGTCAGTTATGAAACCTTTCTCTGGTGTCTCTGAAACCAGACATGGCTCCTCAGGGTAAGCTTATGCTTAAATTGATCTAGCAGTAAACTGCTGTTCCTGTGGTTGTGCCCACAGTCCAGAGGCTTTCCAGGTGGTTCCTATGGTTAAAGCTGGCTGCTGACCCTCTGGTTTTTATTTCTTTCACTTTTCAGCCAGACCCACAAACTATTGCTTGTGGAACCCAAGGGGGAAGGTGAGAGCCCGCACATCAGAGCACAGGTACGGTACAAGACCAACAGGCCAGACCACATCTGACCCAAGCTAAATGCAAAATTGCACCATTGGTCTTTATGTTCAGTGTCCTGAGGAAGCAGCTGGATCCCAGGTTCCTCCATAGTTAACTCCACAGCTAAGAATTCACTGAGATTTTCATGCTCCCTTGTAAAGGTCCATCATCATTCCGATCTGCTGACCTCTGGTAGACCTTCCTGCTTCTGCTACAAGTGAAAGAAAAAGTCTATCATAACATATTATGCCTTTAGCTAGTTCCTCCTCAAGATCTATTTTGGTAAACCTTACTACAGACTTAACTCCTCAGGCTTTCATTTCTTTTCCCTCTTCTTTCTTCACGTTTCCAATTTTGAAGTAAGACTCCCCCATTCTAAATGACATTGTTTCAAAGCCATTTAACTGTGCTGCCTTTTTTGGTGGCTGCATTTCTAATAGATAAAAACCTGGAAAGAGAGGAAAAGCTGGCAGACCTCTCGTGCTATGAAAGGTGTCTAAGGCAGGCCAGCCTGTATGGAAGGATGATAAATTACCAGTTCCCAAGTAAATTAAAATACTTGAATAGTATTACTGAAGTTTAGTTGAATTCAGAGGAATATTTGACTGCTTGTAGTTCAAACTAACTATCATTTTGTGAACCAGATATTATTCTTTCGCTCAGCAAGAATGGAATTGCTAAAATTTCACCCTTAAACCTGTTGTAGCAAGGGGTAGTTTGAAAAATGCTGTATTACTCTTTCTCCACAGTGATCAATGTACATAAAGTGTATCCAGACAGCTCCTTGGGCAGCAACCCAGGACCATTCTGAGAGGTCTCAGGAGCTGGCCTACATCTCCCACTAAATTGATGAGGCAGCTGATCCCCTGTGAAGCCAGTTCTTTACAGAACTATTTCATTTTCCAGTTTCTTTACTCTTCTGCAGACCAGAGACCACTCAGACTGAAAGAGCCCCGTTCCTTTCCAGGGCAAGTAAACCAGTACCCATTCAGAGAAATTTATCCAAAAGACCATTGATGGAATTAGTGTATTTTAGTGACAGACTGAGTCACAAATGCATGATTCCCAACCGCTCATTTATTAGGTCATATAACAGTGAAAGGATTTGATCATAACATTATAACACAGCTGTTTTATTTCAGATGGGGAATGAGTCCAAGCATTTCATAATTACACTGCCTCAATTAGTGGCAACTCAAGAGCTAGTGAAGAGCTATTGTTTGCTCCAGGCAGGAAGCCCAGGGAAGCTCATTCCCAACTCTGAGGATGTGCAGTCTGCTGGGCTGATAGGGAACATGCAGTGTGTGGTTGCAGCATGACTTACAACATGTACCTTCCTGTCCCACACTGAATACAGTCAGTGGCAGCTCAGCTTAAAACTAACATCTTCCAGTAAAAGGGGGAAGAAGGCAGGCACAGGAGGAAGGCACTAACCTCAGCAAAGAAAAGCAGCAAAGATCTGATAGAGTTGGCTGGGCCTGTGTAGAGATCTCAAAGAATCTCTGATGAAGACTCATAATGTGATAGAGCTGATCAGCATATTAGTAATATGAGTAAAATGTGTGTTTGTGGTCTTCTGGGTTATTTTTTTTCCTGGAAATTTTTCATCTGTGCTCATTTCCCTGTTTATTCCTGATATCCTTTCTTTCTCCTGCCTTTATTAAAATACACTTGTCTTATCCTCACGGCAGCGACGTGCTGTCAATACTTTAACAACACCACCATAACTCAACTATCCCTAGCCACCAGCTCTCAGTATAGGAGTAGTGATCTCTGATGATTTGGAAATCACTCCATGGAGAAGGTAGGTTGGTTCATGCAAGCAAAAGCCTGCAGTGCTCTGTTATATTGCTACTGCAAATCTTTCACTTCTAGAAGAGAGACAAGAGTAGAGAAAGGCTGTCAGCATTAAGACAGTGGTTGCCATTCATATTTGACCTTGGCAGTGAAATAGAACAGGGAAAAGAAAGAATCACACATTATCTTTTCAAACTGAAGGAAAAATATGTAGAAGGAGAATCATAGCATCTTCCTTTTTTATACTATCACCACCTTAGAAAGTTCATCCATATCCACCTCTCTATTTAGGCTTCCTAACACATACATCTCCACATTTTGAGGGACACAGAAGACGAGAAGGGGTGAGCAGGGGAGGCTCCAAAGCATGCTCTGCTCCACAAAATCCTATTCATGGTTGGGTAAGATACAAAGGGGTTAATGTTATTATTATTATTCCCCACCACTTGGCATTACTCAGAAACATTCCGGCATCCTGCCATAAAACACAAACAGCCTGAAGAGATGGATACATATGGTAGCTGAAGCAGATACATCCAGCTCATGCTACCACTAGTAATGCTGAGAGAAAAGGGATCTATTTGGACTGCACATCTCTAGGAACCTCGACCACCCAAAAAACGTGACAGCCCTTCTCACAGGTAGTTGGATTGCGTAGTTGGACTCTCATATTTTACTACCAGCTCTCTGAATTTGGGTTCTGCAGCCTAATTTTGACAATACACTAAGGTACACAAGTTGGATATCTGTTTGAACTACAGGGTTATCTATAGTAACTGATAGAAGAATCAGATGGTACAAGTTGGCATTAACAGTAAGATGACAAGACATGGGAGGACGCGAATATGGATTCTACAGACACAATCAATGTTTTTATCTTTATGAGAAATCCTTCAAAACCGAGGAATTTAGATAATAAAAATTAGGAAGTGCTGGATTTACGCTCTTTCCCACATAAAACCACACATAAACAGTGTGTTACAAGCCTTATTACATATTTTACTGTTGATAATCCTTAAGTGATTCAGAGCCTTGATATACAGCCATAAATCTGACAATGTTCCAATGGTTGATTTTCCAAAACATGCACTGCCACTGGCTTCCTATTAGTATTCATGCAGAAACACATGGACTGGATTTATCCAGCCCAACTTCTGTGCTTGCCTGAAGTGTCTTCGGAGCATTTTTGTCCCTAATCTGGAACAAGAGGCCCTCACTTAAAGCCCAGCTGCAGTCTGGAATCCTTAAGAGAGAAATCTTGTCTATGAAGCCACAGTTTTCTGTTTTGAAGAGAAACTACCTGGGTTATTTTGACTTAGTAGCTCTTAGCAATGAAGGCTGGTTCAAAACACACCTACCAAAAACTTCTTCAAGTCCTGAGCAGCTTTCCTTTAGCATCTATTCATTCTTGAAACAAGTGAGCCTGCATTTGCTACATTACCTACCTTTAGTAAATCCTACATTTTAAATTAGTTTCTGTAATTCTAGATCTAAGCATACTTTTCCTTCTTCACTCTCCCTAACATCCTAAAAACCCAGCAGAGCCATTCAGTCAAGCTGCTAATTTGCAAATAGAAAGTTAATCCTCAGATTGATACCTCGAAGCTTTATTCTGCATCACAAAATAAATCACAGCCCGTTAAACCATCGGATCCAAATGTCTCAGTACACTGAAAACATCAAATTGTAAACAGCATTCCCCAATTTTCTTGTTCTCTCTCCAGTTCTTTCAATTTTGGGGATTACATTTAGAAGTTAATGGGTTTTTTTCCTGATGCTTTTTTTTTTCTCTTTAGCAAAAAGACTGACAAAGAGAGAAGTATCCTGAGGTTACATTTTAGCTATTTTTGGTCCCTTGCCTTTCTGACAGTAGTTCACCCCTTGGTGGATCCCACTCAAAATCAGAGTACAACACTTGAAGTTTAATTTATGGAAGATGAGTAGAAGGCAGTAAGACATTGCTGCATCTTATAAAACCTCATTAATACAGATTATGTATATTGAAGGCATCTAATAAAATCAAACCCTTCTCGTGCTTGGAACAGAAGGGGCTTGCAGGGACCAGGAGGATCCACTGATAATAGGTTTATTGAGCCTACCTTAGGTTTTTGTCACCCCTGCTGATGTATTCAAATTTCTCATAGAATCACAGAATGGTTTGGGTTGGAAAGAACCTTAAGATCATCCAGTTCCAACATGGGCAGGGACATCTCACACTAGACCATGTTGCCACTCATAGAGCAAACACCCAACTCTGCAGGTGGTGCAGACCAAACATCCCATTTTATCTTTTGGATACCAAATCCCGGACAGGAAGGAACTACATAACTACAGAGCAAGTTGGGGTTTGAAATTGATTCCTTCAAGCTTTACAGCAGCATGTAGAAGACAAGATAAACCTTCAAAGCATCCCACTCTGTTTGCAAGGAGCAGCATCAGGGCCAGATACGTAATATATTCACATCTATAATTGTAATGGGGCAGTTCTTGGAGCACACTTCATTGCGAGGCAGTTCCCTGTATGCACAGGAGAGAACAATCATCAAAGTGAATCAAACCTAATTAAAATAATAATTCAAAAGAGACACTTCTTCCAACGATGATATTACAGAACAATAAGAGAAGCTGCTGCGCAAACATGGCGTGGTTTATGGCAGGCAGTGATTCCCTGGTCAGAACCCTATGGATCAGAAATCAAAGTCAAAAGGGGGCAAGAAATTGTTCCAGATATACAAAAAATGATCAAATTTAAATATAGAAGGAAAAACCAAACCTTACACAAAAAACCCCAACACACCACTGATGTTTTCCATCAAGACCTTTTGAGGACAGAAATGCCCCACAGCTGCCAAAGCAGCCAATATGAGAACTAGCCACTAACAGTAACAGACTCAAAAGTGTGTCTGAAAGAAATAAAGCATAATACTGAGCCATTGCTCAGGGTCAGCTCAAAATAGAAACACGGTTCAGCATTAGGTTAAGTACTACATCAAGTGCTCTCTATTGCCAGGGCCCAACAAACCCAGGATTTAATAAAAGACAGTTATGAGATTGACCTAAAATGTTGAGACCCAGATACCTATGTATTTTTTCCTTAGATTTATAACCAGTATATTTAAAGATGAAAATTAGAGGTTTTCATTTTAAATGAGTATCATTTTCATGAGGTGATGACAGAAAAAATCTGGGGACTTTAAACTAATGACAAAACTATGAACACAAAGCACAAAGATGCAAGAATCAGAAGTTTAAAAGCTGGTGGCCTTGGCAATGAGCAGAAGGTGATTCATGACACCCAAATGTGCCTCTTTAAAAACTCGGGGCTTTCCAGAAGTGTGAAAAATAGTCCCACCTCAGTTACTGGAGAAGTGTGTAAAATCCAAACTGTATGCATCAATTTGGAATGAATATTCTGGCTGTATTCTGCAGTTCTGGGATCCTCACTACAAGAGAGACATTGAGGTGCTAGAGTGTGTCCAGAGAAGGGCAATGGAGCTGGTGCAGGGCCTGGAGCACAAGTGTGATGGGGAATGGCTGAGGGACCTGGAGGGGTTCAGTCTGGAGAAGAGAAGGTTCAGGGGGGACCTGATCGCTCCCTACAGCTGCCTGACAGGAGGTTATAGAGAGGTGGGGGTCGGTCTCTGCTCCCAGGTAACAAGTGATAGGACAAGAGGAAACAGCCTTAAGCTGCAGCAGGGGAGGTTTAGACTGGATAGCAGGAACAATTTCTTCATCAAGAGTGTGATTAGGTGCTGGAACGGGCTGCCCAGAGCGGTGGTGGAGTCACTGTCCCTGAAAGTATTCACAAACCATGTAGTTGAGGCCCTCAGTGATCTGCTTTAGTGGTGGTTTTGGCAAGCCTGAAGTAATGGTTGGACTCAATGATCTTAAAGGTCTTTTCCAAGCGAGTTGATTCTGTGATTCATGTAGGTCCCAGACTGGAAAAGGTTATTGGTTTTATGCAAAGCTTGAGAGCATCGTGTATAAGGGAGGTTCTATAAAACCTAGTTTGGCAGTCAAATCTGAAAGTATCCCAGGTTTTGAAAAGCTGGATATGTCAATGTTGTTTGTCACAAGTAGGACTGCAGGAACCCAGGGCCTCCAACACCCTGCAAACCTGCATTAACCTGACA
>JANHGB010006608.1:25520-47643 GCA_026283785.1 Coracopsis vasa
GAGGGTGCTCAGGCATTGGAACAGGCTGCCCAGGGCAGGGCTGGAGTTACCATCCCTGCAAGTGTTCACACACTGTGCAGAGGAGGCCTTCAGTGCCATGGGTCAGTGGTGGCCTTGGCAGTCCTGGGGTAAAGATTGGACTTGATGATCTTGAAAGTCTTTTCCAACCTGGTTGATTCTGTGATAGGCCAGACATTTTAAACAAAGCTGCTTCTGCACATTAGCTCAATCTCTGTACCTTAGAGTAACCTAAGCAATACAGTGATGGAGCAAACTGACTGTGAGCTGCAACTCAGCTCTGTATGTTAGTGAAAAAATAAGAAATAATAACATAAATCAACCCCAAACCCAAAACTGCATTAGCAAATGTTTAAACAACCTAAATCTCAGTTACCCTTGTGCAGTTTAACTGCAGTTACACACCTTTCTGAGGTAAGACCATATTAACTTAGGAAGTGACTGCTACTGATTGAAGTTTACTTCTCTTTTCCAATCACCATTTTCTAAAGCAGAGCCATGTATGAATACAAATTTCCTTCCTGCTTATTCATCAGCTGGTTAAACTCAGGCTGGCTTCTCCAACAGTTTAAACTCCAGTATATAACACCTTTTACTGTGAGAAAGAGAGCAAAAACCATGCTCTGATTCTGTTCTGCTGACTAAGCTTCAGAAGTGGTAACCCTGCAAGTGGGTTCACTTTAATTCTAGCATATTCCTTTATCCAGGTGTATATACCTCTCTCCTGTGAATAAACAGCATTTTCTAAACCATGGATTTGCACAAGAATACCCATTTGAACGTCAATATTTAGGATGGGATCATGCAGCCACCAAAAGCTGTCATCATGTCACCGATCAGGTGGTTATTGTGAGTTACTGCGTTGAAAACTCTCTGGTGGATAATTGCTCACAGCAGCAGCAGTTTTGCATCCAAGATCATCAGGAAACAAAATCAAAATTCAACAACTGTTCCATCTCACTGCAACAAAAGGTCTTTAGAAAAAAAAACCAGGAAAACCATTAAATTGGATTAATGGCATTCATTTGTACAGGAAAAGCAGCAAAACACAGTATATAAACCCACTTAAGATATCAAATATTTCTTCATAAACAGAGAGGCAAGCTGATGTTTAAATAGTAATCTGGCAATTAGAGATGGGTTATGAAGGAAGCATTTCACTCATCAAAAATTCCTCTGTCATGATAGAAAGCCAACAACGTTCTTGTTTGCAAAAGGTATCCTTGATGAGTTTTACAGCAGTGTAACATATTGTACCAGTTCATGTTCTTTATGTTCCAAAGCCTTCCTGTTTTCTACTGCTGAACACATGAACTTATCAACTACATAAACAGAGATGGAAATATCCATCCAAACAGCCTTTCTATTCCAGTGACAGTCACCATTAACATTAATGCATTCTATAGGAAAGTACTCTAGTTTTCATTTCAATCCCCCTTGAAGAAGGAAATAAAAGTCAGTGCCTAAATTACAAGATTTAGGGTATGAGATCAGGTTCATTTGAATAGTTCATAGAGGATCCAGCCCCACATGTACCCATGGGAGTATTTACCCATCATGGCAAAGCTTTGAATCCCATGTTTCCACTTCCAGTAAACCAAACACAAACACTCGGATAAGGCAATTATACTTAACACAGAAAGCTGGAATTCTTGTTGCGCAGAACTCTAAAATCATAGAATCATGGGTTGGGTCAGAAGGGAGCTTAAAGCTCATCCAGTTCCAACCCCCTGCCATGGGCAGGGACACCTTCCACTAGAGCAGGTTGGTCCAAGCCCCTGTGTCCAACCTGGCCTTGAACACTGCAGGGATGGGGCAGCCACAGCTTCTCTGGGCACCCTGTGCCACGGCCTCAGCACCGTTAAAGTAAAGAATTCCTTCCTAACATCTGGTCTAAATCTCCCCTGACAGCTCAAGGCCATTTCCCGGTGTCCTGTCACTATAGGCTCTTGTAAAAAAACCCCTCCAGCGTTCTTCTTGGCCCCCTTAGGCACTGGCAGCTGGTCTAAGGTCTCCCCAGAGCGTTCTCTTCTCCAGGCTCAATAAATCAAAGTCTCTTAGCCTGTCTTCATAGGAGAGGTGCTTCTGGCCTCCTCTGTCTGGACTCACTCTAACAGCTCCATGTCCTTATACTGCAAGGTATCCCAATTACTTTGTAAGGATATTGTCTTGCAGGTCTTAAAATGGCAGCAGCAGCCCATTTTGCATTATTGGCTACCAGGCAGTTTCTTTATCTTAGAGCTGCCAAAGAGAAGCGCTGTCTCAATACTGAGGTTCTAACACTATTACAGGTGGAGCAAGACTTATCTAGAGAAAACAACCTCAATTCATATATGTGTAAGCACAACAGATCACAGCAGTTCACCTTTGGGAGACCCAACAGGACAACTTCAAGCACCCAGAGGTGGGCCCACACTGTAAGACAGAAGCAAAAGGCCTAAAGGACTGAACAGCACTTCTGAAGAGGTTTGCATGGGATAGGGACAAGAAATAGAAGAAAAATAGCAGAAAAATGAGACTTGGGGACGAATAATCTTGTCTTTGATCCTTGGAAAATAGGTGCCTACATCATTCCCAACTCTGAGTAACAACCAATTTGTTAGGTGGATGCTTGATTTTCTATTGAAGTATCTCAAACGGATTCTAAAATTACACAGGGAATTACGGGAACCAAAGAGCTACTCACAGTCAAAACACATCTTCAAATCAATTTGCAATCTGTATGGGTTTTGTCAAAGCCAGCTCTGTAATAGGCACAGTCAATAAGGCATATTTAGATATAAAAAACAGACCAGAAACTTTCAGAAGGGCTTACAATAACTGTTTTGCTGGTCATTCAAAACCAGTCCTCTCTTCAATTTAGCAGTTAAAGTGAGTCACAATAACCCTCGGTGTAAATAAATATGTCAAATACATTGTGAACAACTTCCAAGCCTGCCAACAATGACTGTAGCCTCACACAAACCTATCCAGTGCTGAAAAGCAAAGGCAGAGGTTGAGTCCATGCAAAACAACAGCAGTTGTTCGAAGAACACTTCTAAAAGATGGGACTGCAATAATACTAGAGAGATTTATATTGTGAATTAAAAAAAGGATTCTTTGATTATACAGCTTATCTTTCTTTAACAGAAAATACAACATAGTTAGGGCAAGACTTTGGTTCCTGCCTTGCGGTCTGGCTTTTGAGAGTACAAAGCATGAGCTTCACATTCCCTCACCTACTTCACCATGTGGGCTGGCATCAGATACATGCAAGGTTACAACATTTTGTTATATGGAATCAGTGCAAGTCCAAGCAGTCTTTATAAAAAGGCTTTTCTGCCATCTTTCACGGCAATTCCTTAGCAACTATTAAACCCATAAATCATGGGTATTTCATGGCGAAGCTTATCTCTGCATGGACTTACCCTGCCCAGGGTTTTCATGATTCTCTCTTAACTCTCTTCTTTATTCCAGTAAGTACCTAAACAACCATTATATTTGTCAAGAATCAACCCTTTTTGCTCCAGGTTGTAAATAAACTCTTCCATGACGACTTCTTTATGTACTTACATGCTTCTAAATTTTCTCTTCAGCAGCAAATAAAGATACATTGAGCTCCCTCTTTTATCCTATCACCCATTTACTCATTCTTGGAAAACTCCATTAACCATTTGATGTATTTGCTTGGACAATTTTCAGTGCTCTGGTCAGCAAAGCCTTCAAAGACCTTCAAGTCCATCCATGCAGCATCCCATAAGAGTTGCCACTTGCCATGAAGTCTGTCCAGGAGTTCCTCCACTGAAAACTCACAGGCAAAAACTCTCACCATGGAGAAATAAGGTTGGGGTTTTTAACAAGTGAAAACTTTGTACCAAAAGCTGAGGAGAAGCAGAAATCCAGCTCCCTAAATTACTGCCAGAATATATGAAGCAAAAAATGAGGTAGTAGAGATAAAGGTTTATTATTCTCTATTGTTACATACAAGACTCTCTGAATAGATTCGTATCAGTCTTACAATAGGATATAAAATGTTATATCTAATCTGATTGATTTAAAGTATACTTCAATTTCCTTTTTTAGATAAGTTTGCTGAGTCCCACAGTCACAAGTCGTAGGAATTGCTTCGAATGCAGCAGAACAAAACAAGGCAGGGATTCCTTGGAAAGCCACCTTCTGTCATCACCCCTTCTCCCTCCCTGGTCTTCTGCATAAGCTGAACAGTAACTTCAGAGGAGCACAGCAGCATCTGAGTGGGATGAGCACCTGTTTACTGTGATATCTCCAACACTGAATGTTCCCATATATTAAGCAAGCTTTTCACCAGATCATTTGCCAAACCATGTTGCCTTGTGTGTCCTGTTTATGATTACCTCTATTTTCTGTTAAAGACCCCTGTACTGTTTGTGCATACCCTAATTGTGTAATTGTGCAAGGACCCGAATTAGGGGTAAGTCAGAAGTCTGTGATTTCTCCTTGCATATACAGTCATAGCGGGATAAGAGAAAGAACAGGGAAGGAAGCCTTCTCCTGCTTTATTCAGCATTTAGATCAAATCTGAACCCACAGCCACTCTCCTGTAGGGGATACACACACTAGAAATTGAATGCAAAAGAAATAAGAATTCAAGAAATGCAGAGATTCAGGTAGAGCAGATTCAGAAGTTCTGAATTTCCCTACATCAGGAGTGCTTCTGCAGTTCCAGCACCCACACAAAGCAGTGGGGAGCCTGTCCTGTAAACCCCATGAAGTGATTTATCTAACGCCTCTGAAACATCTAAACCACTTTAGGAATCCCATTGCACAATATGGGTTAAAGGTGCTGATTTTCAGCAAAACCTACCAAGAAAACGAAATGAATGGAATACATGTCCGGTTGTAAAGCTTTCATTTGCCTTGTCACATTTGGAGATGATAGCAAAGATGTGTTTGCATAGTGTTGGACCACGAATTAAGCTATTTATTCAAAACCCAAGAAAGTTTGGGTGTGGAGGAGGAAGGGGTATGAAGGGAGGGGAAGGTGATCACCAGTTGTCAAGCAACTTTCCTTTTAACCTGTGGACAGGCCTGTGGTTCATAAAGCACAACCAGAAAGTGAGTTCAGCTTTTCAGCATCACATGAACTGATCGACAGTCTCAGAATCATAAAAAGAAAACTAGTGATAGAGAAATTAAAACCCTATGTACACCCATATGCAACTCCGTATTATAGCATTCCTCCTGCTTGTAAGTTGCTTACACCTCCCCAAAAAAGGGAAAAAGAAGAATTCCAGGTATTAGATTAGTTCTGCTGCAGCACTCCACAACAGGAATCTGGCAGTTAATTCTGCACCATTTCTAACAACTCTTCTGCTTCCCTTCACCTGTACTTTTGCAGGTTTGTAGCAACATCCCACAATTAAAAGAAACCGTGTTTTCTCCCCCAAAATACCAAGCACAAGTAGAGCTTTTCATATAGCTCCATTCCAGCAAGCAGGTTTCCATAGTATCAAGAGACTAAAAAAAGCTAACAGGCTTCAGAGAAATTAATTTTAATATAATATCTTCTGGAAATCTTCAAACTATACCTTAAAACCAGCATTTACTCATATGGTGTTATTAGTCTTAATACCCAATCTCAGTGCCTAATAGGTAGAAATGGAAGAGTTGTATTATCTTGTATCATTTGAATAGAGGACAGACAGACTTCTGCAAGAGTGAAGACTGTCCATGGCTCTACATGAAACACTGGATAGCCAAGATGGCTGAGTGCCACTGGATGGCTTCTAGGTGGCCAAGAACTGGCTGCTTATAATAAGCAGCTTATCTTTAAGCAAATTTGCTGGGTTTTAGAGGATTTTGTAGTAGGATGTCATTTATATGTATAAATACATATTTATGTAGTAGGAAATATTGGTTTTCATATTCACAAGAAGTCAAACAGGTCCCTATGGACAGCTCCACACTCAACACACAGTCCCATGAGCTTAGGTAGAATCCCTCAGCACAGAAATGCTTGCAAAACCACTGTGGCATTTAGGTCAGAATGCCATAAAACATAATGGAGAACTGCATGGACACAGAGCTAACTCTGACTGTTGCTGCCATCACCACCAAATTCCTTCCCTATCCTCCCCTCAAAGGAGCATGTAAATCAGTGCTCAGTATCAAACAGGTATCTGTTACAGTTCTGGGAAATCAGATAAATAACCATTTTCTCCTGCACCTTGGGAATACAAACCCTGTGTACACCTCACATTGAATCAAGACTAAAGGCAAACACTTCCCATTTTGCTCACAGCCTGGTTTTGTGTTTGACAACAGCAAAGTGATTTCATTTTTGTCTGCTTTTCAGTCTTATTTTAAAGCATATTATTTGCTTAGCTGAGAATAACCGAGCTCTTGTAAGAACCAAGCTCTTTTTTGTCTGCCCATTTCCATCCATGCCGAAGAGGTAACAGTCTTATTAATGTATTTTTAGAACTAAACAAGATTGGTCCATCTTTTTTATGATCACACAGAGCACATTTGGAATCCCATCACTTCCTACAGCTCAGAGCCTGCATTTAAGCAGATAAAAAGAACAATCCAAAATAGTTGTCATTTTCCTACAGTGCTTTTGTGCAGATCCAAAGCAGTTTGAAGGCACAATAATTTCATTCAGCTGCCATCATCCACTAAAAACAGAAATTAAGAAGAAAAAAACCCCCACACCCAAACCCTCACTGCATTTAAGTGGAAAGAAAGCAAAATACTTCTCCATCAAGTGAAAAGTTAATCCCTTTGGTCAGTCTGTGCAGATACGCCAGGGTGTCCCACTTCCAGAAGAAGAATGTCCCACCAGAAGCCCCATTTCTCTAATACATCTGTAGCTACATCTAAGCAGAAGAACTTAAAAACCAAAACAGGAAGAAAGTTTCCTTTGGGCTTTGACAACTCTGCTTTTAAGAAGTCAGGGGTACGCTTGTGCTCAATAGGCATCATTTGTAGATGCCACCAAGAGGATGATGACCAAGTGGTAAACAGAAATCATCTTTTTCCTCTAATGGTTGGTTTAATCAAACTAGGTGTCTATTAAATAGATTGAAAAATACTAGTGCTCAGTGTAGGTGTGCAAGAGCTGCTGTACCTCAGACTTGCAGGTCAGAGGGAGACTTACTACCCTTCCAATAACCACATACTTACATACACACACGACCTTTCAGTACATAGTAAATATATACACGTGCTGAAACACTGCAGTACTGTGGCAGTTTTGGTGAATCTCTCATCCTTAAAACAAGCAAGAGTATTGTTGGTTCAGTTGAGCCAAAGCCTAAACTCGATGCTGTCTAGGAACAGCTCAGCTCAAGAGTGTGCTGCATTGAGCCCAGCCGTTCTGCTGGACACGCGAAAGGGGAAGCTCAACGCATGGGCAGGAGCCAAATTGGCAACGAATGTGATAATCCATGTTAGTACAAAGCCACTAACAAAGCCTCAGTTTATTTGCAAGGGAGAAAAAATATCCTGGTCCCCATGTAGCTGCCTGAAAGAAACATGATTTAGATTTATACGTGGTGGAAGAAGCTAGCGAACCTCGCAGTAGAAATAGGAGAAAACCCAGTTTCAGGGTAATTAATGAAAATTGAGGATGGGAAGTTTTCTCTTTTCTTAAAAGGATTTAAATCAGTAACAGATGGCTTTGTAAAGCCATTAATTCATCCAGCCATTGAATACAAATATAAGAAGTAACATTGCTGTGCTTGCCAAAAATATTCCTAATGGCTATAGTCAAAGTTACAACAATAAAAGTTAAGAACTTGCTTTGCAAATCAGTTTTAAAGTTTGTAGAAAGTTATTTACTGTAATAAAACTATAAAAATCTAACCTATTGCTAAGTATGAATCTGAAGTTACTTCTGTGTGCATGTGGATTCGTTTAAAAATCCCCATTCCAGTTATTTTAGATGTCTCCCTAAATGCTTACTGCTACTTCCTACATACAGCCAGAGGACAGTGGTAACACAATGATAGAACAATGCTGTAATAAAGTGATGTCTATTTTCCACCTATCACCACTTAAAGGCATGTTTGTTGTAGTAAATTCTACAAGCTTTGGAGGATAAAGAAATACAGGCAGCTATTCTGCAGACCACTTTGCATATTCTAATACAAGCACCAACTGAACTGTTCTGCATCAAAATGATGAGGTTTCTTCTGTTACTACCTTTGGGTTTGATCCTCAAGTCAAACCTTGAATTGTGCCTTGGTTTTTTTATTAATGGGTAATACACTGGTTTTATCTAGCTTACATTCCAACTGACATGTAAATAAGCAGCTATGCTGTTCTGAAAACAATAACATTTCCATTTATCTGGAAAAATAAGTGATTTTATGGCGCAATAATGCAAACTGCAATGCCTCATTTGGAGCAAAATGCATTATTCTGGTAAAATACTGCAGAATTTGTTTCACTCTCTAAGTATTGGTATTATAACATTATTGTTTGTTATGAGATATGCCCTGTGGCAGATGAAAACTCCCCATGTACCACATCATACAACACATTCATGAGTATGACAAGTTAATAATCCACAGGGTTATAATTTATAAATCTATATCCTACTATACTAACCAAACCAAAGACTATTCTGAGTTAAAAAACCTGTTCCACTTTAATGGATCTCTTTGTTCAAAGATGGTTATACTGGAATAGGTCATCAAAGGAAATCTCAACAGAAAACACAACCCCAACTTAGCGAATACTTTACATCCTGTTTTAAGGCAGCGCTCTTGAACAGCAGTAGTTAGTGGTTCCTCTGTTTATGCTTCTATTAGCTCAACTACTACAGCTAAACAAAGGTGACAACGGGTTAGGCACATAAAGATTCTTCATAAATAAGAGATTTAGAGTCAGAGCTACTACATTTCTTTCTTGCAACACCTCAAGTAACAAATCCAATCAGTATATGGTTCGATTTGTTCTGACTAAGCAGTTTCCAACTCAAGCGTTGCACTATAGATATCCAGTCACTCTGACAAATTACCAGTCACCTCCAATGGCTTCAGAACTGGTGTTACATCAATGATAGTTGTAGATGTTAAAATCCCCTTCTACTGGAAACTGACAGTTTCAGGTTGGGTAGCACTTGCTCTAATGTGTTGCTTTACTTTTATTTGCCTTTTTAATTGGGCAAATACCAAGATTCAAGTAAGCATCAACTAAAACAGTGAAAAACAGCACCTAAGGTTGAGCTATACAATCTCTCGAGATACAACAACCAAATTATAACCATATTCCATTTCTCATTGTTTATCCAAGTGAAGAAAATCACATGAATTAGAAACCACTGAATTGCTATGAAAGCCCACATTCAATGACAGCTGCCTCTGTTTCACCTCTAAAACTACTCATGCACTTCCATACAGTTTTCCTGTGTTCTATCCAGAAAAGCCATGACACACACTGGAATTCTTACCACAAAAAATATGACTGGGTCTGAAGCAAGGAATAAAAACATGTATTGTCAGAAATGTCAATGAAGAGCCTGTGAATGCGATTTCCAGGGGCAAGTTTAACTTTAATCTTTGAAATCTCATGTTAAAATTAACTGTAGGGGTTGGACAAATCAGTGCAAGCTTGATAAAAACTCAGTCAAGTGATACCATGCCAACCCTGTTCCAGCTCACATCTACTCTGTTTAACTGCTCAAGCAAGATAACTTGTCTTTTCTGCATTGATCTTTTATTTGTTCTGCTCAACACGTGCCATCTTCAACATTCAACTACTTCAGTCCGCTCAGTAGCTGATAGTGAAGTGTCACCCCCTTCAGAAGACCCAGAGACCATAATTACACATAAAAAATGATGCTTTCTCTTCAGCTATCCTCATTTCTTCCTCAATTCTTCCAAAAGAAAGGATCTATCTTCCTGTCAAACCTGACTTTCCACAGTGAGATTCCCTGTATCTCCATGCCCCCCGGCCACCAAACCTCCTCAAGCAAGAGCAAAACATCTGTTCTCCCTTGCATTTTGCCCTCTGCCAAACTGGTTTCTCACTTCCCTAAAGCCTGATGCTTGCTGCAAGTGATATAAATGGGACTAATTAGGATCCTAGTTGCCCATTAACTCTTTTATTATTCATGTGACATTTATGATAAATGCATTATATTACTTACAAATGGTTGAGGTGGCACTTACACACAGCAGCAGAAACTTCAGAGTCATGGGAGAAATCATTTCACAGTAAGACAGACTAACTCCACCAGTTGTGACAACCACTCACTACAATGTGTAGTACATTTAACTCTCCTTGGTTCAACACAAGAAATAAAGTAGCTTGGCATTCCTAGAAGTGCAAGTGAATCACTAATTTCTATTTGAGCACTAGTATCTTTTGCATCACAGTAAATATCTTCTAAGATGGCTTTCAATAGCCAGTCTTGTGCACTGCACATGTAGCTCATAAACCAAAAAACCCTGCCTTTCTCCAACAAGTCTACAACCACAGCAAAGTTGTGATTCCTCAGGATCACCGTAGCCTCTTAATTCAGTTGCAAAATTCAGAACAGAGTAAGTCTGATGAACATAAATGACAGAGAAATGGATTTGATTTGCATGTAACAATTGCTTCTTTCAGAATTAATTATAAATATACTGGACTGTGTAGAGTATGGACTAATGTCCTCATTCAGCAATGCATGGGCATGTTTAACTACTCTTCTAAGCTAAGGCTTCAGTAAATTGTCTATACAATTAATTATAATTCTTCTTTCATTTGCCAGCAAACCAGCAGAGCTTTGTGCCAAATCAGTTACCCAGACCCCTTGCATCCCTTTAGAGATCTTTAAAAAATCCATACACGTAGTTATCATCCTGTAATCCTCTCCATTAAATTACACAGTATTCACCATCAAATCCATCTGCAAAATCAGCCAGTATAGACTATTCATACTTCCTATTGATGGAAAGCCTAACAAGAAATTAACTTCTAAAAATAAAGCATTGTGTAAAACCCTCACCTAACACCAATAACCATAGTTTGAAAGCATCCCTGCACAGAGTCCATAGCAGCATGATTTGTAAGCCATTGCTTAACAGTTTGCTAAATGCTTACTCTCAAGAAACAGTAAGAAAAATGTACTTAGAAGACCCAGCTAAAAATGCACCTCCATTTACATGAGAAGTCTGCAAAGCCTGTTCTTTCACTTGTCACAATATGAAGAAGCTGTGCAACTATTTAAATTCAGTCACCATGGGAGTTCAGTGCACACAACAAATAAAAGCTGCATATTACATCCTCTCCCAAATGTAAAGGCCAGCTCTGCAGAAATGAATCTTGTGGCACCAGTAAACACTTTAACAAAGCACATATGCACCTGAAGAAGAAAAACTGAAATCAAATCAAATGCTCTTAGAGACAAGATTTGGTTGCTCCATCCTGAAAGGCCTATTTTCAAATAGACAGTTCCACAGAATCACAGCATCACGTTGTTGGTCATGAAAAGGTTGTGGAGGGAAGAGGAGGAAAATCCCAAATCCAGATTTTGTTGCAAACTGCCCAGTTACACTAAAAAGGAGCACCAACTATTGCACCAAATCCTAAAATACCAACCCAAAATCCTCTAAAATCTAAAACGTGAAGACATTTGTGGTGTGACTGAAGAGAGTATTTAAATACATCCTTTTTATAAAGTAGTTTCTATTGCAATGACATCCATTGCTCATTTTTTATATGATTGTATTTATAGTGCACTGTTGGAGATATCTCATTTCAAGCCAAGGTGATTTGCTTTATTCTCCATGGTTTCAAACCAGCATTAGACCACTGATATTTCTGATTGCACAAACAGTTGCATAAAAAGTCATCTATTTTAGTGACTGCAAGACCACAGAGTTGATAGCCTACAATAAATGTTGAAATCTATCATGCAAGGAAGAATAAAACCTCCCAAATGTCTCTGATAGTGTGTTCCCAAATAACAGAAAGAACAAATTGAAAATTCCCAGCCAACCTGAACATGGCTCGTTTCTAAATGCTTTCCTAAATGCTGCACGAGATTTTAATATAGATCAAGTGAAGTACGTTATTGGTGTCACTCCACTGCACTTGCTCTTCAGAAGCATCACACCACTGTTTCCCAACGAAGGGAAAACATCACTCTTTCCCCAACAGAACACTGAGAATCAAATTGCAGGATCTCCTACCTCGATCAAAAAGTCTCCAGTTCTCAGGCCAGCTTGCCATGCTACTCCCCCTTCATCCACCGATTCCAAGTACTGCAAAGCAGGAAAGGCTGGAGTTGGGGTGAATTCTTCAATTGGTGTATCAGCTTTAAAAATAAACACCACATTAAAATAAGAAAGTTATGGAGTGCTTGTAAATACCACTTGAGTAAAGGCCTATGACTGGCCATTGAAATTTATGGTTTAAAAAATGGTGGGTGCTCAAAGTAAGAGGGCTCTGCCTCAGAGGATATCAAGATGCTGGGAATAAAGTGCAATCTCTCTGCAATAGCAATCCACAGGTCTTCCATTCAGAGAGAAAAAGACATGCTTCTTTACTGACACAAACCAAATCAAGCTGCATGAGGCAAGAGCTGGATTCTGAGTATTCCAGGATATTCAGTATTACTTTAAGTAAGCCTTTGTATGTCTAGCAAAATGCTTGTAAATCTGGCAACATCCAACTGAAAATAAATGATGTACCATAGCCAGAAGAGAGCATCTGGCCAAAGGGGGGGGCGTGGGGGATGGGGTGAGTGGGAACGGATGCAAAAGCCCAAACTGATTTTTCTCTTCTAGATTTAGAGGTATATTACAAAGAAGATAACAGAAGGAATCACTTTTTAGGCAAGGAGGCACAGCAGGCCCTGTAACAGCTCTCCCTCTCTCTGTCACGTACACAGACAAGCAGAAAAGTCCTTGGGTCTTTCACCTGAGGTGCCCTCACTGTTATAGAGAAAATCTGGGCAAAATTGCTGGGCTTACACAGAGGGAGTAACCTCTGCTCAATGCACAGACAACTCCTGCCAGTGGGTTAGCTGAAAGGTGCCTTTCCTAACACAACTCCCAACATGTTTCTTTAGCTAAAATTAGAGAAGCTTTTACAACACTGAAAATCTATGGTTTAGGGGTGGGGGAACAGAGGAGGGCAAAAATGATGTCCCAGGAATGAAGATGTGGAATAATTTTCATGCTCAAGCAAGGCAAGGGAGAAGCCATGTAAAATGAGGGGGAGCAAGAGATGGGACATACCATCATATATATGTTTTTTTAAATACAAAAGGAGCAAACTGGAGTGAAAGTTAAAAAGCAAAGCATTAAATAGAATGCTTTTTTTAACTCTTAGGAATGCCATTATTATAGGTTTTAGTCTACAGAAAAGTAACATGCAGCTTAACATACGAACAGCTTTTAAAATGAGCACACTACAGGCCATGCAACATACGTGCAGCTTCTGAAGATATAAAAAAAGATCATATTTTCATACTAAAACTGCACCAATGTCACCTTGCAGAAGATCCACACCTATTTTAAACAAAACATCACTCTCTTGTCTATTTCTACTCGCAGACCTATTTAAATAGACTGACATTCGAAATAAAGAAGCAGGTTTTACAAGGAAAGCAGGTTTCCCATAGTTAGGTAAACTGCACAACAGAACACATTAAGGACAAAATATTACATGTACCAACACAACAGAAATACAGACAAAACTTTCTCCCCCCTAAACGATTATACAGTGCTTCTCCTATGTAAAATGCAAACTGCTTCAGACAGAAGCCACTAAAATCCGTCTGAGTAGTACAGCATACAGAGAATCCTGTTGTCTAGCAACCAAGTGCACCAAGAATAATTCCTGCTTATATTCCGAGATGTATAAATTTCTTCATGCCAGTGCACATCACACACACACAAACACACACACAGAAGCACATACCTTTTGCCCCTCTGAGCACAAATCCAAATCCTTCATTGTCTTTTTTCTGCAGGACCACTGCCTTTTCTTCTATTATGCAGTCACTGTAGAGAGAATTCCGAGGATAGCGACCATTATTACATCCCTTCATCACCACTGTAGTAGCTGCTCCTCCAGTGTGCAGGTTCATCATCATCACAGCCCGTTAATCAAATAATATTGCAGTAACCAAGCATGGGAAAATAAAGAACAAATAGTAGCGAGGGGAAGACAAAGACTAAGCTGAATGATAAAAGAGAACATGACAAAGCAACTTAAATGGAATAAAAAAGGCAGAGAGGAAAAAGAAAGAAGAAGAAATCATGCATGGTGGTTTGTATTCTATATGAATGACTGAATGAACATGTGATCATGTAATCTGTTGGCTAGCTAGGACTCTAAAAGGAAAAAAAGTAAGTGAACTGAACGACAGTATCATTAAAAAACTCCTCAATCGTGGATGTACCAGATGCATCTTCTAGTGAAGCCAAAATGAAACCAACCAGAAGAAAAATGAGGCAGCATTTTAAATTTAAAGAGAATAAATTATGATTTTCTATTAGCTAACTAAAAGGCACAAATATATTCTGAAAGCTATGCCTTGCATCAAAAGCCCTTTTTCAATCCTATTGAATGTTGCATGCTGCAAGAATCCCACATGATCATCTGACAGCCTACAATGCTAACAACGTGCAGCTGCCTTGGCGTCATCAGGCACCAATTTCCACAGCATCAAGAATCTGCATAATTGAAATAGTAACAAGGCATGCACAAGCAGGAAAACACATTTCTAAGGAATATTTCCCATCTTCCGATAAACAATTAGTATTATAAAACCAGGAGACGGTGTAAAGGGCTATTTATGTAAGCAGTATGTCCTTAAAGAGAAAGTAGCCTTAAGAATCTTCCTGTCATTGGTTAAGGAAAAAGTAGACGGTAGAGGAGGAAAAGGCATAAAATCCACATTAAAATGGGATCTTTCCTATGTAGGGAATGATCTGCAAATGCCTCACGTTGTTTAGTGCTTTTCATTAAACGCTGGGTTACTATAAATAAGCTCAGAGTAAAAAATGATTCTGAACGCTCTTTAAGGTATAAAATCATTACACAGCACAAGTTGCAAGACATTCTTCTGAACAAAGGCAGTGTCAGGGGTTAAGTATTCATGAGTCGGAAGCGCTGCAAAACACACTGCTAGGTTGGCTTTAACATACCTACAAACCTAGTTAAGAGAGATGGAAGTATGAGCAAGTTTTCTTCCTCGTTTCTTCCCTAGCCGACTGCTGGGACCACTGGTCTCGTATGGAATCTAGTCCCTAAGGCACTGGATATGCTAAGAGACCTGATCCGCTCTGGTGCCATTAATAATCCAGAATGGTAGGAGAAAAGTAATGAAATTAAAATTGGTGTGACCTTTTCATTTAAAGCTCTGGACAAAGACAAGGATAATGAGAGCAGGACACCAGTGGACAGCCTCCAAACTCCACATCTTTTGTGTATTCCAGGCTATCCCTTTGGTGACTTTCCAGCTCTGAGGGATGTGACTTCTTACTGCTAATGGGATGATGTAGTTGTGTCTTCCAAACTTCAGAGTATTTAAACACCACACAGGAATTTAAACTACCTCAGTGGTGACTTTCTGAGCAACAGACGATCTCCTTAAGTATTAACAGCTTTTGAATACTGTCTCACAACTTACTATTACTTATCTTTCTTACTATTATTATATCAAGTGGAAGGTGTCCCTGGCCATGGCTGGTGGATGGGACTACATGAGCTTTAAGTCCACTCCAACCCAAACAACTCTATGATTCTATAATTATTTACTATATAATTCAGATATTACCTGTACTTACAATTAAAAGCCAAACACACTCCTACTCATGGATATGAGGGTGTGAGGGAACATGCAACCCACAGAGCCCTTGCTGTAGTACTGAAATCCTCCATCAATGTCCAAAACTGATAGAAACTGAGTGAACTTACAAGTGCACTGGCTTAATTTTCCCATGCCACCACTCACATGTTCAAGATGGGGCCCCATACTGCTGAAGAGTCAACAGTAAAGCTGTCTTCAGCCTTCCTCTTAATACACAGTCAAATTAATAAAACCCATTTCCTTCAAGTTTCCTTGCAAACAATCAATAGCTTAATAGAAATTAAAGGCTGCTTTTGAGAATCTAATCATAGAAAGTGTTTGGTTCAAAGACAACTCCTCCTCTTTCCTCCCCAAATCCAACTCTCATCTCACTTCATTAATATAAGGAATTCAGAAGCCCATTAGGTGGGTACCTCATCAAACCTGGCCCCAAGTTCTTCACTTTTGCTGACAAAAGCAAACAAATTCCTTTATCATTCCTTAAAACACTGATGGATGAAGCTCCAAAAGCAGTGCTAAGAAACTTGGGATCAATTCACCTGATCAATGTTAAGCACTTAAAGAAAAGGCATCCAGGGTCCTGTCGCAGCCAGCTAACGAAATCACAGGTATTTTCTAGTCATGCTCACTTCTTCCTAATGTAGAGGTCTGCAATTGTTCAGATTAAAAGTGTGAAAACCACCTATGATTTTCTTTTCATGTACTGCACGTTTATAGCACAAACTACCCAGGTTTAGAACTTCAGTTTAGACATTGAAAGTGGGAATACTAAATTGCCAACATTTCACAAAGTTTCATGGTTTACAAGCAAGGGGGAGGAGAAAGGGAAGGGAAGGAGATGTGCAACATGACTTTTTGGTAACAAAATGTACAAACTGATCTCTATTACTTAACAAATATAGCTTAATAATGTATTTCAGTTATGTACTACATTAAGAAAAACCCCATCACAGTCTGTAAAGCAGAAATGCAGGTCTGAAAACATCAGATCTGTAGCTATTTCTCCCCATTTATGTTTTAGGAGAAGGGCTCCTGCAATAATCTTATGGTGTGAACAGCCTGAACTTGTTTAAAGCAATCACAGAAAGCAAATTGATTCTCCACACACCCCCCAGTGCTGCAGAACTCAGAACTAGCAGCAGGAAAGGGATGGAAAACAAACAAGTGCACACAAATAAACCAAACCTGCAGCCTCTACACCCCTTCTCCAGCAAACTCACTTTGCACCCCTGAGAGACAGGGGAAGAAGAAGTAAAAAAGAAGCTTAACCTCTGTTTGCTATAATGCTTTTTTGTGCTTTGCCGAACAGGGTTCTCTTATCTCAGCATCAACCTGGACCTCTTCATTGAAGACATACTGAAGTTCTGTTCACAGCCTACCTGGTTCTGGCAGCCAAAGTGGTGCCAACTGTAAAAGTAGGTCAAAATTTCTCATAACAAGCCTTCTTGGCAGCAGTTCTTTGATCCTGAAGGTGTTGTAAATACTTAGCAACAGAATGGGTACAGGCTATAGCTACCAGTGACAAATAAAGGCGACATTACGTTACAAGCCTTTGCAGAGGTCTGAGCTCAAGCAAGAGGCGTTTCTTCATAGATGCTTTGAGTACAGGCAAACACCACACTCTACAACAGCCCCTGCTATCTGTGACACACCAAATTTTAACAGGTAAAATCCTTAAAGTCCATTTCTGCCCCATCTCAAACTGAAACCAAACAGCATCCTTTCCAGATCTGTAAAGACAGCATGAGAGCCAGGTTTTCAGAATGCTACTAGTTCCATATTATGGCAATGAGTAATTTTAAAATCAATAGCTCCTTACTCAAATAGGGCACACATTACTTGGATTTTGGGCTGTGTAAGTCCAAGATTCACTGCACACAAAGCTGAAGGCAAAATACATCCTTTCGAGTGCAGAACACTTCTGCATGAAGTACAATCTTACATATAAAAACTTCAGGCTAAAAATGAGTCAATCAAAAATCACTTTTGCTTTATCCAGCCTCCGAACATTAGAAACCATACTTGTTCATCAGTTCATGTGGCTTCCCTAACACTTTAGGACTCAAGAATTGTGCAGAGATGGTGGAATTTCCATACTTTTACAGACTTCTCAATGGAGAAAGGGAAATAAAGAGATTTACCCATGTTCAGACAGACACCTGAGATTTGAACTGAGCACTGTTACGTTCAACATAACCACCATCATTTGTGTGTAGACTTTTTAAGACAGCAAGAATTTCTGCTTTGCTAACAGCCCACTAAGACCATACTTGAGGAAGGAAGCAGAAATGTCAAGTCCTTCATAAAGATACGTATGAAGAAAATAAAGGTTGAAGCACAGGTTCCTGATGGAGGCAAACCCATGAAACCTAGCTGCCATTTCACAACTAGAGTAACTACACCTTATCATAAAGCATGACTTACTCCAAAAGTTAAAATACTAAATAACAGAGATGGAAGCTGGCAGGAGCATGGAACACATTTTGGCCAGTTTGTATCATGTGTACCAGTGCTGACTTGAATCTGAAAAACAGCACGTGGAGGATGCTCCACTCATCATCATCTGGAAACAGAAATGGCTATTTGGCATACTGTCAATCTCTCCCTAAGGCAGAGAAAACATGAATTTAAATAGGAATTATTTTCCTGATTCTCTCCCAATTGTGCATCCACCAGAAACATAACCTAAGTCGAACATTTTCAGCTTTAACAAACTGGACTACAGCCTTCCATGGCAGCAAAATTATTTAACAGATCACACATGAGATTCAACCAACCAGAGTTACAACCAAATGAGTGTGTTTACTTCCTATATTTCTATAGTTTGCCTTTTCAACTACCTATTCTTACCTTCTAGCAACGTTTTCTGTAAGCACAATATACTCTTACAAAGGATAGTCAATATAAAAATACAATTACATCTTTTGTCCTGCCCTGAGTCAGAATACATACAGACTTGCTCTGCACAACTGATCAATCCTGCCAATAGAATTTCAGTCACATAAGACAAGTCTAAATGATTTTCCTGTAGAAAGTATGTTTACCTGAAGGTTTACAGCAAGATGTGTTTGGGAGGAAGGCAGTAAGAAAGTATCTTTAAATAGATGGTTGATAAGTACCTCAACATTCTACTCAAGGAAGGCACAACCTGTCATTAGAACAGAAATACTGCAGAACAGTAAACTCTAAGCTGTTAAACTTCTTACTAGGTAGCTAAAGATATAAGTCCAGGGAGTATAACGATGGGATATAAGTAATATAAGATGGAGAAGGGATGAACAGAGTCACACAGAAGAACTAACAGTGCAGGGTTGTCCCTTCTGCTCTTCCATAATTAAGGCCAACAGTTTTTTCACAACAGGGTATATATAAGTAAAAACATTGTTTCCTTCCTTTGCAGTGTTTGACTTTTCCCTTTCTTTTCCTTATGCCAAAACCCATCAGCATTGTTTGTAGGAAGTCTCGGATGTAATTGTTTCTTGTTTCCTCACAAACGGGACTGGAGCACAAGCCTACATTTTCTTCCATGGAGTTACTGTACTTGAAGTGGAGTTAGGCTGAAGTTGAACTGTTTCCCAAAACAATGATTTCGTTATCATGATCCAGAATCCTCCCATTAGCACAACATTTACTGTTAAAACAGAATTAGATGAATTAGATGTCATATTTGGAGGCAACAAAGCTGCTCATCCATAAAAGCTAACACAGTTCTCAAAATAGTCTTTAGTGTCTTCAAAATACACTGGAGAACAAGCATCATCCCATCAGGCATTCACGATTACAAGGACTCCCAAGTCATTCTGCTGTTTCACCAAAACAACAATTACAAAATCAGGGCTCCATACAGATATGAAGCATGGAATAAAATGCTTAGTGCTTCCTATGGATTCCAGCTTCACAGGTGCTCTCAAAGAAACTACAGCATCCAACGACAGTATCTTGACTTGCACTTCCAACTGCTGGTTGTCTGTCAATGCCTTGCTGGCACTCAGGCAAAAACCAAAAGAAGAACACAGGGAAGGAAACACCACCATCTTTGTACTGTTGTTCTCTCTGGCTTTATAATTTGTGGCAAATAAATTCAAATTGCAATAGAATTCTAACTTCTCCTCAGCCAACTTTACATTTCCCTCATGTATGAATGGCTAACTCAGCACAGCCATGTCTTCCTCAGCTGGGGACCGTCAGGCCAAGTAAAAGAGTGGGAAAAGAAAAGAGGATGCTTCAGTAATGCTCCTATCTACTTCCTATATTCATATAGTTGTCTTTTTGATCTCCTCTATCAGTGCTGTTTCTACAGAGTTCAGTGAACATCACACAGATCTTTGATCATGAGAAAAACAAGGCTGCATATTTTAAACTGAAATTCATTTGTTGATGAAAGAGGTATATGCCAAGCCGTAGCATGTCATAAAAGACATTTAGATACTCCCTAATTCTTCTATTGCCCAGAGGAAATTACAGAGTACAGTAAAACCTGGCAAGGTGTATTAACTTCTTCCACTTAAAAAGGTGTTTCATTCACACTTTCAAACAAGTAAACAAATTTGAATTGGATTTTGAATACTTGATGCCCTTGGTAAAAATGAACAGCTCTTCACTAAGTTATCGAAAGCACTAATATCAGTCATGAAGTGATTCCATAACAATTAGGAAGTCACAAAGACTGTGCTACTTTTGCCAGCCCTGTAATTGCCAGCTGCCCAAAAGATTAACCATCATCACACAAAGAAGTAGCCTATGGTAAAGATAGTAACGGTGCTGTATAATTTGTTGAACTTATGCTATAAAACATTACAAAGAAATACAGGTTTGAAAGAGAAACATTACATTTTGTAACACAAGAGCAAATAAATTAAACTATTATTTATGTAGAACTAAGGACAAACTTCCTCTCTCTATGTATGTATACCAGTCCATATTCTTTTATCCAGCCTTTAATGATACTTAATATCCTATTCTTTGGTGTGTAGGGGCAGGTAATCTAAAGGAACACCTCAGTTGACTGATTTGGCTAGTACTACTATTAGTTTTTTTCCTGTTTTCACCTTATGTTGCTGGAACTGCAACCACTAAAGTAACGTGTTGACATGGCAAAACAGGAAGTCAAACAACCTCCTGGAAATAGAAATCATCCAGTAAAAGCCTGATTCTATATGATACAGAAATCTCAGGATAGGAAAATGAAGAGGAAAAAACTCAATGGTAAGGTCATGATCCTCTATACATACACACACAACATATATAGGATACATGCGTGCCCATGTATATGGACAAACAGATATCCATATATGAATATATATATGTACACACTATATATACACACAGAATACAATGAGTATATATACAATCTTCTTTAAGAGCAATGTTATTATTCTCTTGCCTCTGCACTGGTAAGGAGAAAACAAACCAGCATGGTGGGGTGAGGAGAGTGGCAAAGTGAGCTTAAAAAAAGAGAAGCATCATTCTCTTAAT
This sequence comes from Coracopsis vasa, assembly GCA_026283785.1. NCBI lineage: Eukaryota > Metazoa > Chordata > Aves > Psittaciformes > Psittacidae > Coracopsis > Coracopsis vasa. The sequence continues at coordinate 46,789 of JANHGB010006608.1, forward strand.
TTCATCTGCATTTTAAAAATAAGGGTCAATTCAAGTACCACACAAGGCAAAAACTAAACAGGAAACATTTAGGTGAGTGTCCTTCTAATATAGAACAGGAGAGTTTTATAATGCAGAGTCCTTCCAACCATTTCATACAGATGTGCCATCAACCGCATTAGTATTTGGGCTACAGCACACTTCACTTATACCTAACACTTAGTAGCAATTTTCAGTTGTAATTATCAAGCATTTGAGCAATCTAAGCCTGTACTATTATGATATTAATATTCATCACTCATACTACGAGCCTTGAACAGACTGTACAAACATACAAATGCTTAGGTAACCAGAATATTTATCCACCTTTGTTTTTAAATTTGTATTTCTCTACCCCAAACCAGCTACAGTTCCAGCCCCTGCTATTGCCATTAAACTACACAGAAATAGGGGTTTTCTCCCTAAGCATCATAACATACAAAGTATTTACACAAAAAGAATAATAATAGCTATTAAGAACAGCACTCCTTTGCTATATAGGCTTTTAAAATCAATAATTTGCCAAATGTCTTTGCTAAAGATGGTCGGTGTTATCACAGACAACCCTAGACACCAGGAAAAGTATGTGTTCAAGGTTAGCAAACAGGACAAGTAACAAAGGTAGATCCAGGGAAGTAAGATACTAAGATACTGGTATGAGTGTACAAACTGTAACTATATATAACAATAAACATTTTCTTCAGCTGTTCTTAGAAAATCAATCCTTTAAAACATGAACATATAATAGCTTAAACTAAGGAAGAAATTCTTTCCTATGGAGGTGGTGAGGCACTGGCACAGGTTGAGAAGCTGTGTCTGCCCCATCCCTGGCAGTGT